>JAOWBC010000182.1:9653038-9663065 GCA_028566105.1 Hypoplectrus providencianus
ATGTTTCCTGACGTGCAAAGTGCAGTTTTGCCCTCTGGGAGAGTTTCATGAAGCAGTTTCTACAGCTACAGGCTCTATCGCGACAGGCACATTTGCCATCTTTAGTCAAGTGCATGACTCAAAGTTTATCCCACACATTAACATCAGGCTGACACTGACCCAGGGAGAGCAATAACATAATTAGTCACATACAGGGCAACTTAGATGAGACAACTTATGATGTTTAAAGAATTTATTTTAGTAAACAGGGAAGCAAATACATCCACATGTAGTTAACAAGTCTGTTGAGTTTGTTTGAACATTATTTTAAAAGGAGGAAGACCTCACAGCACCTTTCATTTAGTTAGGCTTTAGTGAGCTATGTTTCTGCTTTAACCCCCATAATTTACATTACATTTCCGAGACATCTCGAAGAACATTTTGATAGATTTATTCTTCATTTTTTCATTAATTATTGCTGTACTGTTACTACAAGCAATACACAACCAACCAAAACATTTGAAACACCATTGATTCAGTCAAGAAAAGTGGAACATGGAACTGTTGAAACTTGATGATATCGGACTACATGGGATTGTTTGCAAAGAACATTGATTATTTTGTTACGGAAAAACACACCCTCTACAGCATTGGAGTATAAAATAATTTAATTCTAGAAATCTATATATTTGGAATTTTTTTTTCTGTTTCCTATTCTAGTTCAATGTAAAGGCAAGTCCCTTTACAATTACCGGGTATCAAATACCATCCTAAAGTTAGCCAAGTCCTTAGAAAGAGATTTAATCAAAGAGACCGGTGATATTTTGCTTTCTTATGTAACGCTACATTTGCTCTATCAAGCCTCCTCGCTTTCTGCCCCTCACTGCCTCTCTCATTCACTCCTCTAGTCTACAGGCAGGACGTTATCTGCTCTACCCTCTAAAAAAGTCATGGTGTTCTGCTCCTCTGCTTTGTGGCTTGATGTCTTACTCCAGCTCATGAGGGGCTGGTCTCATAAAAGTGGAAAGGGACAACTCTCTCAGCTGCAGTCTTGAGCTCACCACATTAGTTATTCCCTGGGAGATCTTCTGCGTGCTCCGCATCAAATTTATCTCTCTTCCTGTCTCACACGCACACATTTTTTCTATTGTTGTAAGCCCCTGTGTCGTCTTGGTTCATCTTTCGGCATGCCTTTGTTTCATTTGTTATCCTCTTTTACATTATTTTCTATGCATGTGATCAGTCTTTTAACCCAGTCTGTCAAGTTTTGATCCTCTTCTTAAATCTTTTTTTCTCCTTGCAGTTGTTCAATTCTTCTTATTTTTCTGTTATTAATGTCTCTTCTCTTTTGTTTCCCTTTACATCTCCTCCCAATATTTGCCTTTCTCCACCTCTCCTCCTCTCTTTCCTCACGCTGTCCTGTTAATCCCTTAGTGCTGAATGCAGAAACCTCCCTGTTGCCCCTGACAGCCCGTCTGTAGCTCAGAGTGGACTGATCGATCAGTGGAGCTCCTAAATTCCCCTGAAAGTCAATTACCATCTTACATATTGGAGCTATTTTTGGGAAAGGGGGGAGCTATAGGGATCATTAACTAGATAATGTCATGACAACCTTCCCCAGCCAGCCAGGGCAGAGCAGGCACTGCCTGTGGATATGCAATTTGTCTGGGTCACCTGAGAATGGCAAAAAACATGGGAGAGTGTTTGGACAGTTTCAAGCAGAGTTGAGGTAAAGTGGAATTCATCTTTGTGGCTGAGTCAAACATTTGTGTAGCTACTTTCTGAGAGCTGGCAATGGTTAGATTATCCAATATATCGCTAAAATATATCTCATAAATGTATGTCAGTATTTTATGTAAGCAAAGTTCTCCTTTAGAAAAGAGTTTTAATTAGAATTAGTTAAGTTACTTCGATAATAATTTCTGCTGATTTTGAAGAATTTCTTACAAAGGGGCTCATGCACAATTTATCATTTCATTAATAAATACTAGTTCAGTAATTTTATATATCTGTATTTATTGTCTTTACATTTTGTTTCACAAGAATAGAACAGTAATGTTTAAGTCAAGCCCATAGACTGTAATAACAAGGATAAATCACAGCAGTACAGGTCTCAGAAAATACTCTTACACAAAAGGATCACTGGACAAAAACAGACAGGTTACAGTAAGGGCAGATTTAAAGTCATCATTTTAAAGGTCGTCGTTTTAATGTAATTAATTGATCTAAAATGTTTCTCAAGTAAATACCTTGAAATGTTACAGCATAAATGTGCCTTTAACTGTCTAAATGAACAGTTATCAATAATTCTACTTATCTGGCTGCCCATGTGCTTTTGTATTTTCTCAACACTAAAATTTGAACATTAAACTCGTTGCCCCAACCGAGAATGGCTGCATTTCCCTCTGAATATTATCTGTGCCACATTATGACAGCGTATCTAGTTTAACCAACACTGTTTTTTGACCTTTTTGGCTCTGTTTATTTTTTGGCCCAGAAATCATCACCTCATGTAATTCTGCTCAGCCACTCAAATCTGCATTCCAATAAGCTCACCAGTCAGAAAGTGAGATTCACACAGGACAGACAAGACAAGAGATACAAAAGTGAGATAATTTCACATGCCGTGCTCTGAAAAGACAGCTTATAGCACAAACAGAGCGCTAAATATAAAAGGGGTAGACACCTAAATGTTAATGTGCAGTCCAAAGCCACTATGTTCCAAGATTGTGGGCATGAAATGCAGCAATGTTAGATGCTTCCACAAGGCAGAGCACAAATCTTTTGAACAAACAAGACCACACAAATACACACCAATGCTACAATATAAAAAAAGATATAAGAGCCCAATATAAAGCACCCACCAGAGGGCCAGGACCAGGACTCAGCAGCCTGGGTTTAGGTCAAAGTCTGTCACATCTGTTGGCTGATTAATTAGTTTGAACTTTGTTGTCCAATCAGGCATTTTTGAAGTGTCTTCAAAAATGTTGCCTATTTTTGAAGACACTGTTAAATATGCCTGTCTGTTAATATTCAAAAACATGTCTCAGTGGTTCATACCATTATCGGATTAAAGGTGTTTTTCATCTTATTTTTTATTGTTTTTATTGTATTTGGATATTAATATTATGGACCGACATGCAATTAACATGTCAATTTTCCATTCAAGATTTCTATTAATGACACAGACCTAGAAAAGTGACATGAACAGCAATGAACAAATATAACACATAAAAAGCACAAATAATCACACTACACTGAAATGATAACCATTTGATTTGTTGTTTTTAATCATTTTATTTTTTTGTTTTTTATGACACATTGAGTTGCATGTTGTTGTTGTTGTTGTTTTTTTATCAAGATAAAGAAACAGTTAGAATTAAGTCTTATTTATTGGGTGTTTATTTTATTTGTTTCATTGTCTCTGCCAAACTCATTGGGGTCAGTCTTGAATGCACCAGAGTTAATTTCATGGTCTTATGATATATTTCAAGAATATACAGTCATTATGTACTTAGATGCATGTTGTTGTTGTTTTTGTTTGTTTTTTGTTTGTTTGTTTGTTTTACTGTGGCTTTTCTGACAGGCATTAAAAAGTAAGGACTAATACATCAGCAGAATGTTTGGAAGTTTATACTGACCTCCCATATAGGGTTGGCAGACAGCTGCTGGGAATATTTAAAACAGATGCCTATTTTGAAATGATTGAACATTTCCTATTTGATTTGGTATGTAGACAGCAATGTTGCCGGCCTGCATTGTGGGCTCTGAGCTGAAGGTTATCTTTTCACTGCTGTCAGTAAAGCAAAATTAAGGTATTCATTCCAAAACCAGATAAACACAGCATCTCTGAAACTCATCATTCAATATTTCAAAACGAGGCATGAGTCACCGCTTAAAACTGAAAGTCTCAAGAGGATTTATAACTTTTCTAATAACCTATTTTATATTTAAGTTGTTAAATTGCAGTTATTTGACACTGGCAAAAAAAACTGAAAACCTCTTCCTAATATGTTTGTGTTTCAAATCAGTGACTCATCATTAACAGACTCTATTGTATCAGGAACTGCTTAATTCTAATGGTTGTTACAATAACCCCCGTCATTCACAGAAGCCAGTGTTTTATCTGCCATAGTCTTTTGATGATAATTTGTTCTTTACTTACTGATTTTGAAAGAGCCAATGCCAAGCCTGCAAACTTTTTAATTTGTATACCTACTTTTATACCTCAACAGAATCAACATTAAGTTGTACTAAATATCCATCTGAATAGTTAGCTGCTGCAAAAAGACAAAGCAAAGCACGCGTCTCACTTCCATGCTCTATATTCAATTTACCTCGAGATGTGGTCTAGTTGAAATGCACAGTGCCACCCTGGAAACACTCCTCCAAGCCATGTCAGATCAATGCGCTTCATCCCTCATCTGTCCACATGGCACTCAAAGCCTGTTCTGCCACCCAAATTACCGCTCTGCTGAATTATAACTTTGTGGGACCTGGCAGTGCACTGTACCCAAGGCATTCTGAAATATCACTGACAGACTGAGCTGTCAGCGTGGATATATCTATCACCTGGAGAGCTATGTGAAACAGACATCTAATAGCCAGGGGTCTTTTACAACAGCGTTTGTCAAACTCTGGATCTGGACAGGAAGTTCCCCACAAACATTTCTAAGTCTGTTAGCCATATACTTGGAGTCAGTTTGGACAATGAAATATTGTTCCATATGGAGGCTAAAGTGAAACTTTGTCTTGATACTGGCTTTACCACTGGCAGTCAGTTATCAACAAGAGTTTTGATCTATGATTAGCTCCATTTTGGACAGATGCCATGATTGGCACTGCTTTGCTTATGATCTGAGCTAAGTAAATACCCTCTGCAAGGACAGTTTTTAAGGCTGACAGTAACAAGATGAAACATGTTAATGGTTTAACATCCAATTCAAATGATTGAGCATGAGTGAAGGCAATGTGATGTGTCATGCATATCATTAAGCTCTATTTCTTCACAACATTTGAAATAACATCAGTAAATAAAGATAAAATAGTGATACTCCATGCAGATGTAGTGTTTTTTGAACAGAAGCTAATCTTGACATGAATAACTTACGATATATAATCATTAATATCAGTACATTCACCAGAATATTAATTGTAATTGCTAGATAGACAATTTTAGATTTCCAGATATTGCTGTCAGGTTTCTAAAGGAATTGCTCATCAATTCCTTTAGAAAATTGCTCATCTTTAGATTGTGAAACTGTGATTCTAGGGTCTAGCTATCTACCTGCATGTGAACTTGAATTAGCCAAAAGCCATTTACTGTGGTTAGTAGCATTACAATCATCTGGTAATAATATGTCAAATGTTGTTCATAGCTAAGCTAATATTAACATTCTAATGTTATTTTCATACTCTTAAATAAAAGTTGTAGCCAGATGTTGCAAATGCTGAAATGGCAACATGCCTATATAGAATTTATATAGGCCATTAAATTAATGTTTTCACCATCTAAAAGGATGTGTAAATGAACTGACATTAGTAGAACACCAAAGAGATGCGCATCTCTCTGAGAAGTCTCCCATCAAAGTTAAACTTTCTAATGCCTGAAAACAAAGCCAAGAAGATGGGCAGTCATCTATTTTTTTTCTCCCAGACCAATTGTATTACAATATGCTGTTACTGTGTTACTGTTTTGCCCAGTGGTGACAAATGATTCCCTGCTCTTCTTTCTGTTTTTTTGGTTGTTGCTTTTATTAGAAGTATATGTGTTCATTATATATTTTGTTACTGAGAAGTCAGCAGCCAGGACAGCTAATAGTTTCAGTCCAGTAAATGCCCTGTGTGAGATTTGCTGTGGTATGCTTGGATGGCTCCATTTAGATTTCTATCAGGTGTCTGTGTCTATTCATTTATAAAGCCAAGTATATCCTGTTTCTGCCAATACTGACCCAGGGTCAAACACTGAAAAATATGTCAGTGCAAGCGTGCCTGAACTCCATATTGACACACAAGTTCTCCCTGTCATCAGCATGCTGTACATGTGAATGCATGGAACACACTGTATATTTAGCATAGCACGCTCTGCTGCAAAGACACAGTTTTATGTCTGTTTAAGACATTTTTCTCAATGGAACTTTAAACTGACAATAAGAGGAATGTGGAGAGAAGGACTAAGTTTCCAGACTGTAACTGTGACTGTAGATTTCCTGCCTGGCCACAGAGCTTGGTGACAGTCCGTATTTATGGCGCCAAGGGGAATGAGTGAAGAATAATTCTTAATTTGCCGTAAAGGTGAATTGAATTGGATGGCCATTTCAATGAACATAAATTTCCCTTAATGAGAAGAATGATATTTGGCTAGCCATGAGTCCTCTGACACGTGGTCTTTTTTCATACCGGATATCCTTCACTCCCAGACAGCTGTTTATCCTCCCTGGTCCACTAGTAATGAGATGGATGCTTGCAGCTTGGCTACAGTACCACTACATCAGCACACTTGTTCTGATTTGTGATTCTCTCTGCTTCCTTTTTTTTTCTTTTCTCATTTTTCTAAATCTCTTTGCCTTGCTATTATCTCTTATTTGCCTCTCTGTCATCTGTTCCCCTCGCTCCAACTATAATCACCTCCCTTCATGCTCTTATTTTAACAGAGGTTGTCCAACTGAGCCTCGCGGAGGACCAGCAGATCAGCGTCTCCACGGTGACAGTTGGCCTCAGTGCAGTCCTTACCTGTGCCATCCAGGGGACGCTGCGGCCTCCAATCATCTGGAAGAGGAACGGCATCATATTAAACTTCCTGGACCTGGAGGATATCAATGTAAGTGCATGTTGTTGTTTATAATTCTAAATTAAGTCCATAAAAAGCTAGCTATTTACCATCTCCTGGAGCTGAAAATCCTAGATATGTGCCCAGCCACCATGCACTGGTAATATAATTTGGAGCCAGGGTGAGCATTAATGATCGTTGTCAACCACAATGTCACTTTCCCATTTTAAAGTATCAAATAACCCATGTTAACCAAAGAAAATAATGTGTAGTCCTGTCTGCTCATATGGACATACACTGCAACCAGCCACTAGGGGGCATTCAAGATATTTTGGCTTCACTTCTGGGGGGCTTTCAACCAAAGGGCTTTACTCACTGCAGACAGCAATTCACACACACATTCATAGGTAGCTGAGGCTACCCTACATGGTGCCACATGACACCATCAGAAATTCATTTACACACTGAATGTGATATCAGGAACAATGGGGTTCAGTTAATGCCAAAGCCAACTGGAAATGTGGGCTGCTATCAAACCACCAACCCTTCCATCAGTGGGCGGCCAACTGAGCCACAGCAGCCCCGATGTCAAAGTGAATTTCCACAGAAATACCAAATTCAAGAATGGACACACAGAGGAGAACAGGAAAATAGTGTTAAAAACATCAATGAAGAAAATCAAACAAAAAGAAAAGTTTAAATCCCCTGCACTCTCCATTAAACACTAGAATTATAGCTGGCTCAGTGCCTAATGAACTATGAGGCCGTGCTCCTGTTTAGACACATCTGCACAGGTGACAGCACTGCCCTGGCCTTGCTTTACCCACCACCGCATCACACTTCACTAATTGCATGTTAATGAGCGGCCTTGTTGGTCTGCTGTGATGATGAGCCGATAAACAATGTCAAGTGTTAAGGTGGAGACTGGAGCCGAGGCGATGGCAACCAAGGTCCCCCAGGCTCTTGACCGTGCATAATGAATCTCCACAGAGGGACGCAGAGGAGGGAGAGGGAGCCCCTTTGTGTTTCACTTTCCCTCCACTTGTTTCAGAGATTAAACAAATCCCTAAATTTTAAACAGAGATAAGTTTGTTGTGAAAGGAATATGTGTGGATGTCAATGCCAGAAAAAAGAAATGAAAATGAATTTATTCCAAGGACTACAGTTTTATTGCCATTTGCTCAACTTAGCAAGTTTGAACTGTTTTCTCATCTACAAAGGATTTTGTGCAGTTTAATAGACTTTTTGGCTAAATAAAAGATAAATAGGCCTGTGTACTTACCGAATGAGAAAGACACCATTCAAATAAAAAAATTCAAAGGGCAGAATAGAAACATTCAACGGAGTGCATACATTTGTATTTCATTTGTATGCAGTTCAAGTTGGATTTATAAAGGCATTAATCTACATACCATATATGCATGATTTATTTCAAGGTGAATCCATGCTATCATTTGCTTCACTTCAAAAAAGTATACTTTTCCCAGGAATGACTATTACAAATAACTGCAGATTTGAGACTTCATAAACAGAAGAACTACTCTCTGTAGTGATGCCCCTATCTCTGCCGTTACTCCTCCTTGGTCATCTAAGAAATCCATTACTTGTTTTAAAGCCAGAATGATGTGATAAATGTACAGGATGTTTTGCAGATGTGGCAAGGTGAACTTGATATAGATATTGATGGTGATAAATTGAATGAACTCAAACATAGAAAAATATCTGTGTGTATCTGTGCCAGATTGCTTCAGTTTAAGATTGTGCACCGTTTACATACATCCCCTAACGAAAGACATAAAATGAACTTTCAAATCTCACCTGTACGTTTAAACTGTGAAATCTCAGTGGGAACCCATACTCACTATATCTGGTCTTGTCCTAACATTTAAGCAAATTGGATGGATGTTCTGAAAGATCTGGAAAATATATTTGGTGTTGTGTTGCAAATGGACCGTCTTTCTTCGATCCTGGGTCCCCAGTCAAGGCTAACTCTACCAAACCGGATAATATCCTTACATATAGAGCAAGCAAGAAAATCTTTTTGTCTAAGATGAGTGAGAACCCCAATCAAACTGGCAGAGGATAGTTATGGAACGTTTTCCCCTTGCATACCTGACCTGTCTGCTCCGCTCTTCAGAGACAGTTTTTGAACATTTGGACTCTATATCTTCACTACTCGACAGTGGCTTCAGTGCTTGCAGGTGTTGTCCTTAGCTAGCCTTTGGCTCTTTACCTGTGTCATGTTGTCATTGCGCTTTGCAGGTGCAGGAGAGATGTAAGTGTGTATTGACCATCTAGACCAGTTTTATAATAAGTATTATTATTGTCTTACTGTTGTTATTATGTTGATATATGAAAAAGCCCAATTAACACATTTGAGGAAAAAAGGAGGAGGTTGACAGCTTCTCTCTCACATTGCATTAGTATGATCAACCTATAATCAGTTAGGGTAGTCAAATTTGAACACAATGCAAGAAAGTGACAGAAAGGAATACATAATAATAATACAATAAACAGTGACCGAGAAATAATACAGGAGTTGTGTTGTTAGTTTTTGACAAGTTGACTTTAAACACTGCAGATCCCAGAGACAGCGAGGTGAGAGCATGGGGGGAACTTATTTTCCTGTAAAAGTCCTTTCAGCCAACTTTTTCCTTGCATGAGAACAAAAGGACACAAAGGACAGAGACAGAACAACCTTTTAATTTACCACATCTGCATATACTGTCCATAGCTACCGCCATCAGCAAAGGTCTTAACTGAGATTGAAACTTGATTCATCAAAAATTTATTCATAAATAATTAGGGCCCAAGCACCAAACGGGTGCAAGGACCCTATTGTTTTCCTAGACAGGATTTTTTTTTTCTCCAAAATGAACCACTTATTTGGAGGCTTTATCATATTCAAAAACTCACCAAACTTGAAACATATGTCAAACTCAAGTGAAAATTACATATTTTGATGGTTTCGGAAATGGTGTGGCACAATGGCTCGCTAGCGCCCTCTAAAGTTAAGCCCCAAGACCAAAAATGTCTTAGAGACACGAAATTTGGTACAAACGTATATCATGGGAAGACATGCAAAAAAGTCTGGGAGAGGGGGGGGACTTAGAAATGTTAAGGAAGTCGGCCATCTTGAATCGAATGCCGCATTTTTGTGATTTGCATGTCTCGTACTTGAACAAACTCCTCCGATTTCAAAAATCCCCCCACTGACGCGTATCAGGAGACTAAAATAAAACTATTCGGCGAATTTGAGGCATTTTTAAAATTTTCGCC
>JAOWBC010000182.1:9663165-9698804 GCA_028566105.1 Hypoplectrus providencianus
CAAAGAATGGCTGATCTGGTCCAGACTTGTCTCGATTGATAAGAGTTCTATATATCATTATTTCAATATTTCTGTCTACCTGGGGTTAAAAGTCTAGAAAAATGGATAACGTTTTGGCAGGTAAACTGGCTGCTGTGTGACACTTAAATTGAGTGATGAAACATAATAAAATATAATTTTAATATTTCAAGATAACAACAATCTCCCATTTTAGGACTAAAATAATTTTTGAAGAACTGAGACAAATAAAATGCATTCAAATTAATACTTATGGTCGGTAGTTGCTTTGGGTGGTCCGAAGATGGTCCTGTTGTTAGATATTTGGCCTGGGGATGGAGGTTTCAGTTTGTGTTTGACTGATTGGTGAGAAATAACCTCAGTCAGAGCCGCAATACAATGAAAACCTGTGTGTGACCTGTCCCTCCTTCGCACACATCACAACTACAAACAACAAAACACAGAGTTCTCGGGTATTGATATAGTTATAGTTGTTGTTGCAAACCAGCCATGTTACACTCAAAATTTATTTTCCCAAACCACGTGAAGCCACAGTATCAGGATAAAAGAGCCGCATGCTGCTCCCAAGCCGCGGGTTGCAGACGCCTGTCCCACAGTCTTGAGTGATGTATCATCGTACAAATCAGCGAGTTCGTTTATCATTGGCATAGCTTTGCCCTGCCTGATTACTTGGTCAGGCCTCCTTTCATGCCTCTTGACCCGTTTGTCACAGACTCTTCTTGGAGGAAGCGACGTTCGCCATACCCGGTTTGCGCTGCCTCCCCCGAGGGCCCGTTCATCGCTGCTTGCAGCTGTCTTGTTTGTTATTTTGTTTTTTGTTTTTTTAAATGAAAAAACAGGTACTGCACAGCTAAGTTTATGTTTATGCACATTGCTGCTGCTTGCTAATATGTCCCCTTGTATGCAAACTGGTGTTTACCACATCAGCAGCATTATTCAGTTTATCAAATAAGCAATAGTGATTACTATTGGAGAAGAGGCCAAAGGAAACATCTCTTGTATGTTGCATCTAAAATGCCAAATGTAATTGGGTGACTTAAATTATATTCACAATTTGAATTTAACAACTTGTCATCTTCATGTGTAATTCTTTCACTGCCCCTTTCAATCCAAAGCATGTAATTTAACCTGGATAAAAATAGAAGTCTGTAATTTCAGTTACATTAATGCCTTCCTAGACTCGAATAACAACAGCAAAGCAGACGCAGTACGGACTCAACAGTCTGAGTCCAAAGAATTTTGAACTATCAGTCAAATTTGGTTGATACTAGGACTGTACCTGAGTCTAAAATCTCCAAGTTGTTTCTGAGTTGCCAGTTCATCACCACACCTTATTAAGAATAATGAGATATAGCATTTTATTGATGACCTTCGCCCAGTGTCAGTCAAGTGCACCTGCAGAGCCACTTAAGCCTCATCAAATTTTAAAGCAAAATTTTGGAATGTTGCATTAAAGACAAAACATTTTTAAATTTTTTTTAAAATAAGAAAAATTGTCCAATTTAGTTTCCGATATAAGGTTACAATGTAGGACAACTTGAGTGATGATATAAATCAGACAGCCCGACTGGATGTCCTTTGTATCACGCAAACCACAATGGAGGATTAAGATTTTAAACTGAATTATATTTGGGATAACCTGCCAGATATAATAGACTCTTTCTTTTTGGTCCAAATGGCTCATTCAATTTTAATTGCCCTCACTGGTGTCGTTGTATTTCTCACCTTAATTGTAAATTCTGAACTTTAAAGGCTGCCTAACCTCCCCCGTCTATCTTACGGGTAAGTCATTTCACATTCTGCTGTCACAAAGCGACCCTCTGTCAGATCGCATTAATTTCTAGAGCCCTCAGAACGAAAGCAGCCATTTGTGGTTTCCATGTCACCACAGAGCTGCATCAGGACATCTGCTCTGCCACTTGGTGGGACAGCAAACTATTTAATGCCTTAATCCGCCCTAAGCTGTGGCTGGAACCCCCTGGTGACTGCTGCATGCTGCACCAACAACAACCAGCTCCATTCATCAACCTAATGGGCTTTATATTTTTAACCCTTGCCATTTATCAGGCTGAGGCAGCGTGATGAGGGGAGAGAGGGGGATCAAATTCCCAAACGCCTGCTTCAGCTCAACAGGGAAACCGTTGATTCATGGTCTCTCTTCCCTTTTGCATCACTCTTATTTTCTCCTGTCTTTTCCCATCACTCCCTGCTGTTGTGTGCCTCCTTGCTTCTCTCCAAGCATCCTCATGTCTTCTATCAAGCCACCTTCGTTTTTCCCTAACTCCCTGTGGCTCTTTTTTGCATCCCATTCTTCACCCCGATTCTCTCCTCTACTCCTCCCGTTCTTCCTTTCTCTTCCTTCTTCCTGCTCCCCTTCCCTTAACCTCCTCTTCTTCATCCTATCATGTGCTTTTCCTCTACCTCTTCTTAATTTTCCTCTTCCATCTTTTCTCCTGTGTTACAGGACTTTGGGGACGATGGCTCCCTTTACATCACCAAGGTGACAACCATCCACATGGGGAACTACAGTTGCCATGCCTACGGCTATGAAGACCTCTATCAGACACATGTGCTGCAGGTGAATGGTCAGTAGTGGCTCATTTCTTACTTACAGTGGTGAACACAATGCTTAACTTTGTTTGTGCTGCTCTGTTCCAAACTAAGAGGATTTTTCTTATTGCCTGTCCTGCTTACAGTGTGGACCAGTTGAAGGACATTCTCAAGGACACTAAAGCCAACATGCTGTTGACTGAAGTGTCTGGAAACACAGAATACCATAGATAGATTTAGTCCAGCACCGTCATATGTGGCTCCTTTGACTTTTCTGGTGTACTGCCACAGCCTTTTCAGAGGATCCACAAATGTTATATTAGTTTATGTACTGATTTGTAAATTCACTTGAGATCAGCTTGCATAAATCTATAATCCTAGCATGTTGTTTTTTATGCTCATAAACACAAATATGTACACATTCATTAATTTATTGGTTTTTAACACAATTTATTCACAATTTTTAATTTAATTAGCTGCGCTCCTGCATTTCCACACATCCCTGGTAAGTGCAGAAGCCCTTAGACTCAAGAGTTACTGGAAGGAATCTCTCCAAAGAAAATCCAGCCCTCCTACCTGTAACTGAACAAATCAAAGATACAGCTTCACTAATTCCTGCACTCAGGAAGGAGGAAAACGTATTCAAGTATACCTTTTATGAGAGACAATATGTGTGATTATTTTGTTCTGTTGTGCTGAACCAAACAGGGTGAGGTGTGGTGGGAGGGAGTCATGGAGACAGACTCAGGTCCTGAAGGGCAAGTTATCAGCAGAGGGCAATTACCAAATGTTTGTGCCGGGGATTCAAGGTATTTCAAGTGAGATAGGGCGACATGAGATAAGGTGGAATGGAAAGGAGCCAAGTGCCACATTATACTAAGTGGACGGTTTGCATTGTGTTGTATTAAAGTACTAACACATGACTCAGTTTTCATTTCACTGTGCTGTGAGGAATGATGGAGCAGATTAGTATCAGTGCGGTGCTTTTAGTCTCTGTCTAGTCTTGTCCTTCTGTTATTATAGTACGCTTCACCATGGTATCAATGCTTACAAAGATTGTTTCTGCAGTGTCAAGTATGTACTTACATAATGTTTTCTGTAATTCAAAGAGGAGACATATGTATGAGTAGAAGTACTTGTGTGGGCAGGGAGACATGTTCTGTTTTATATATTTTATATACTCATGTCTATATGAGGTAGACAAGGAAAGGAAGAGGAAAAAAACTGCTGCTACAAAAAATCCTCTTGAATAAACATGCATAGATATGATCTGTACTTTACCTATTGTAGCTGGTGGAACTGAAGTTAGTTTTTACTATGTTATGTACAGTTTACTAACCAGTCCAGACAGCTGTGACTGTATCTAAGAACATTTTCTCAGGTACTGTACTGAAGCACAATCTGAGGTACATTTATACCAAATATTGACATCCTCTTGAAATAGTGACTAATAGTAATAATAGACTAAATAGTGGAAGAAAAAAAAACTCCCATTAAAATATTATCATTATTTTAGGAAAGTGATGATACATAACTTTATTTCTACTTCACTACATTTAAGATGCAAATGCATCAAACATACAGGGGACAGGCCCCTTCACATGGTAAATCTGGGGGGTTGTGAGGAAATAAACAGTTAAATTTTACCAATAATACTTAAAAATAGCTGAAAATGATTAAGAGAAACTTTTTTACAGAAACAAAAATAAGTAAGAAGGAAGCAACAGATGCAGCATTAATGCTATCAGGGAAGGTTTGAAGTAGAATGTGAGAGTTGGCTGAGCTGGAATGAAGAGTTGTCAGGATTTTGCCAGCATCCCTGATGTCGAAAGATTCCCGGCATCAAAACCACAAAAACGATATCTTACCTGTTCCTGTAAACTATTACCTCATATTTCATTTTCCCCCTCGATTCCTCCACATTCATTTGCAGTCTTCTCCCCGGAGGAGGTGGTAAGTGGTAGATACGTCCAACATCTATTTCATGCAGGACTCGAGCTGTAATAAAGCAGCCCCAGAGCTCTTGGATTCTTGTTATGTGTGAATATATTCCATGCTGGGGTGAGACAAATTCCTCTCTGCCCACTGCGTGTGTGGGTGTTTGTGTTATATTCCCCTAGGAGGTACGGTCTACCATGAAACAGTGTGTAATTAGGTTTTCACTCACCCCTCTTCTCTCTCCCTGTTTGTGTCTTCTGGTTTGTCTGTGTTTGTGCATCCAGTCCCTCCAGTGATCTTAGTCTATCCAGAGACGCAGGCCCAGGAGCCTGGTGTATCTGCCAGCCTGCACTGCCATGCCGACGGCATCCCAAATCCCAAACTCCTGTGGCTGAAGAATGGCATGGACCTGCTGCCCAGATCCTCCAAACAGCTCTCTCTCATAGGTAAGGAGTTTTTCATTATTTTGGGAAGTGCTGTCAACAGATTATGCATTTTAACACATACTGTATGTAACATCTGGTTGGTGCAGTGTTACGTCCAATTATTACTGCAGTATGCCAGCGCTGCAGTAACCTCCATAATGCATGTGCTTGCTGGAAACAGAACACCAAATCTAGCCAACTCCCCTTTATTCAAAACTTCAATAGACTTCCAAATGACTTGGCAACAAATGCTGAAGCTGTTCTGGAGGTTTGTGGTGGCCTGACTAGTTAATACACATCATGTAGGTTTTGCTTGTAATTTGTCACATCTGTACTGATCCTGCCTAGAAGGGTATTTTTAAAGACACACTCTCAGTATAAAAGAGAAGGAGCAGAGTGGAGCACGACTTTTCTTTTTATGGCCTAGTTCTCATTAAGGGGAGTTTATTGGCTGTGTGTGGGTCATTACCTGTGGTAATAGCCTGTTATCAACCCACAGATACTCAAACATGGGAGGTTCTGCAAGGTTCATCAACACATAAACACTGCAGTGGTCACAGTTTCAGGTTGCCAACTAATGTCATGGCAATGCCAAGAAGCAGAAGTCCTACTAAAAGTGATTATTAGTCGTCCTTTTACTTAGTTTAGTGAAAAGACTAGAGCGAGTTGAAATTTCTAGTTATCCATTCTTCAAAGCACACAGAAGGTGTGATTTGCAATTACATTGCCATGCATCATATATTAGGTCAGGAGTGGAATAAAAACACAGTAAAAGTGTTCCTTCTTTTTCCATATTTGGCTCCTGAAAAATCTGGGCCACAGCTGAGAGTGAGGAGTATTGACTAAGAGTCACGGTTAAAATGTAAAGAGAGAAACTGCTTTGTCTTGTGAGTGAATAAACCGTATTCTGAAGCTGTTTGTGGTGCTGAAACCACTTGAGCCTGATCTTTGCCTCAGATTATAGAGCAGCGCTCTTAACACGACTGCAGGAACACCTTGACATGTGACACTTTACTTCAAATCAGTTTTTTTCTGAACCAGATGCATTGTGGGAAGGCACAACATATTGTTAGTCTCAGTGTAATCATAGCTCTTATTGAACAAGGTCAATGGATGGCTCCAGGCTTTGTTTGTGGCTGTTGAGTGAAAACTGTGAGCCTGTTGCCTTTAAATGGTTTAGTACTAATGATAAGTTCACAGAGAAGTCATCTTAAGTGTCACAGAGGCAACTTGTATTAGGTGAGGTAGGATCATGGATGGTTTACTGTGGCTGTGGAAAGCGTTATTTCCTCCCAATTTTTCTGGTTAATTATGCCTCTGGTGCCCCTCCTGAGGGGGGGCACCAGAGATCACTAAGGGTGCGCAGTTTAGGTAATGAGGTTGTAAAAATAGTTTTATTTGTACCCATTAAATAAAACAATCATAATAACAGATAATAATCAAAAGCCTACATTAACCTACCTAGAGACAGAATTTGAAGACCATGTATTGTCTACAGCAATTCAAAGCCCATAACAATATTTCTTTTATCCGACTGCTCACAGTTTGAGCAACATTTAAACACAAAACTGACATATTATCACTAAAGTCTGTAGGTAAACTGTAATCTATAAAAACAACAATATGAAAGATGCTGCTAACAGTAAAAACTCACCACAGAGCTCACATACTCCATTTATCCTTGTTGAAATATACCTATCGGTAGGCGCAAAGAAGACTTAAAGTCTTAATTTAAGAAAAAAAAAAATTCCCAACTCAAAATTGCTGTCACCACAAACTACTACAAGCTTGCAAAATAGGGATAAAAGGGCTAATTTAATGAGTGGTTGACTCAGTGGTTTTCAATAAGAATTGATCAGAACATAATTATAAATTAGAAGTAATTAAAGTGGTGTCTCATTCTGTGACGGGCTGCTTCAAGGCACTATTCACTTCAAAGCATTTCACACTTTTCCCCTGATAAAAGAGAATTATTATCAGAATTCAAAAGACATTTCACTAATGTGAGAAGCTTTGCATCAACTTCTGTAACAACTCATTTTACAACCCAGTAGGCATAAATTAGAAGGTAAAGATCATTTCAACACAGAAAGAAAGAGCAGCACCAATTTTTCCTGCCACAGTACGCTTTATTATCATTAAGTAAATATTGTTGCTGCAGGATGACAAACATTTTGTATGTAAGCTTTATGAATAAAAAGAAAGGCAACCACACCACAACCAGACAACAGGCTTGAGAGTGTCAGTGAGTGAACATCATGGACATACACAGAGGCTATAGACACTTCAAGAGGGAAAAGGATGAAATCTTTCTTTTATGTTCTTTCACAACATGGCTTGTAAGAGCACTCCTGCCACCAAACACCATTACCGCCCTCTGTGCTCTACAGTGTCTGTAGTTCAATGCAAACAGAATCCAGGAAGGATCAGAGTGCAGCTGTCCGTCACAGAGCTGCTGGATTCTTAATGCTACAGAAAAACATAAGGGCGCCTGCCTCTCATGATCACCTGTCTCTTCACGTCCAGCATCACCTGTCACATTTATCTGAAGTCACCCACAGCTGCAACTTGATGCAAACAATGCAGCATTGTACAATATGCGAGAAAACTGAAGAAGAATCTTATTGTATGTGTTAGTGATCTAGCGTTTAAGTGAATTTAAATGTAGTTACATATAGGTTTTTTTTAGTATTTTTTTATTTATGAATGTCTTTATTTTAATTTGTATGGCAAAGATCTGTGTAGTTTTCATATGTTCATGTACAGATATTTGTCTTGATTGATTATTGCATTTTTCCAAATGCATTTGTAATGTATACCACTAAGGTTTCCAATAATGTTGCAACAACAAACTTCCCTGTTGTTTCTTCTCTTCTTGCAGCCAATGGCAGCGAGCTCTTTATAGGCAGTGTCCGGTACGAGGACACCGGAGCATACACATGCATCGCCAAGAACGAGGTGGGAGTGGATGAAGATATCTCCTCTCTGTTTGTTGAAGACTCAGCCAAGAAGACCCGTAAGTCAATGTCAAATTTCAACTTTTACCATTTTAAATCACATTATCTCTGTCAAAGATGGTGCCAAAGAAAGGAAAGTATAAGAGTAGTATTAATTGATGGTTCCACAAAGATATAACGCTTTTCTAGAAAAGCAGTTATCACACAGCACAGTATCAGCTAAATAATGTCCCAGCCCAACACATGTGGTTAATTGGGAACCAAAAATGAATATCAGGCAGCGCAGTTGATCAATTATCCCATACTTTATAGTGGGGGACAAGCAAGCAAGTCACATATTTTAAGTTTCTTTGATACTTTGTCTTTCATTACATTGCATCATTGTAAGTTAACCATCGCCACCTAGAAAGAGCTTATCAGTCCAGTAGAAATTAAACAGAATAATCCATGACTTGAGGCGGATATCTTGATTTAGGAGGAAAAATGATCCTGTCCAACAGCAGTGAGGAACAGTTTGTAGCTGTCAAATATGTTTTGTCTTGGCATGGCATGAGAGAAATTACCTCCTCTCTTTCTTGGAAGATGTGTCTCTTTTGTCATAAGGTGATTTCACGTTTTTCCTTTTTTCCCCCATCCTTTCCTTTCCATTGCTCGACGGCTGAACCTGCAGTGGCAAACATTCTGTGGAGAGAAGAAGGTAATACATTTTAGTTCTCAGAAGGCTTTGTCCTCTTGTGAATAAGAAAATATGGTGGGCATGTTTTGTGGCTCTTGGGGGCCTGCAGTCGGATATCTATACTCTCCAAGATGTTTCCTGTACTGTCCGGAAGAATAACAAAGCTGTTTCTCTCCAGCAAAACTTTACTTCAAAACACGCTTTCTTCCTTGCATACCTAAGGTTTTCCATCCCTTTGCTGGAGTGCTTTTTAATCTGTTTTTCAGATCACCTGGGGAGGGAGCTTTTGCACACAAGCAGGACTTTTTATGCATTTTAGAAAAAATACCACAGATCCAGTGTGGTCGCTACAGGAAAAACAACTTTGTGGTGTTCAGCAGTATACAAATTCATCCTGTCTTTTTACTATACTATATATTTTATTACCACATCAGCACGGCCACAAGAACCATTTTGCAACTGCACTGAAAAACCAACAACGGTTGTTAGTGCAATCCAGAAACAGTCAGTTTTATATACATCATCACCACATCAGGTTTACCACAGAGCCAAAAGAAAACACTGTGGTTTATAGTGCAGTGTAAGCAATCAAATTATTTGTGAGTACTTACCAACACTCAGAGTTGCCTCATTAACACTCTGTGTGTGTGCGTGCTCTTGTTCTCGTCCGTTTTCATACATCGATTGCATGCAAATATGTTTTGTGTTTCTCTGGTGAATGATGCTAATCTCCCTGCGTTATCATGCAAAAGGTGTCTCTTAACAACCTGGAAACTCGATCATCATTACAGTTTTTGTCATGCACACTACAAACATGTTTATGTCCTTGCATATCATCTCTGCTTATGTGATGTATTCCTGACAGCAGTAATACCCTGCTCCTCATCTGAACGCCTGAAAATCTGACTGATCCTTGCTAACTCTTCAGCAGCTGTTTACACAGCGAGATGAAGAGACAGCTACTTTAATTTAATGCTTCTTGGTACAGTATGTTGTGGACATGTTGCTGACAAGGCCCTTTGTAAGCATTGTCAAAATGGCTGGCAGCCATACACTGCCCTTCCCTGCTAACATGATAGCATGCTAACAGGACTCTGGCTTCAATTTCCCCCAGCAGGGAAATTGAAATGCCCATCAGAAATGTCAAGATGGGATAAGATGGGAACCTGACTTTCTGCTGTTTTTACTTTGTGTTTGATGCTTTATTTAGTGCCTGTTCTGTCTTCTCTTCAGGTCTCAGTGTGGGGAATATGTTCTATGTGTTTTCTGATGAGGGCATCACTGTTCTTCAGCCCAATGAATGTGAGATACGCAGACACATGAAGCGGACTGAGAGGATTGTTGCTACCTATGTAAGTACACATTATGTCATGTCAAGATTTGAATATGTTATACATTCAATAAGATTAAAGTAACAACAATGATGAGAATTTCCAGCATGTATAATATTACGCTTAACTGATACCTTTTAAAATTGAATTATGTGGAATGCAGAAGGTTATGTAGATTAGATTTCTGCATCAAAAAAGGTATGCATTCTCATAGTTATGACACATCAAGTGCAGAAGGCATGTTACTTGTATGTTTGAAATGGGTTGTTGTAAAACATTTCAGTCAAGCAGTGTGAGTTACCGGGTGTTGAGCTTTTCAGTGGGAAAATGATGCATTACAGTTAACATGTTGTCCTTTAAAATCACAGCTCAGCTCACTGACACAGTGTAAAAATAAGGGCTATACATACATATTATTCTATTCCATTGAAATTCAGCAGTGTATCAGTTTGTGAAAGAGAACTGCCACCAGAGTGAAGGCCATCATTCTCTCAGCCTTCCTGTTCTCAGAGTGTGGTGCCTCACCTTACTAATGTAATGGGATTACTTGTGTCCATTAGTTAACAGCTTGCACCGACAGTCTGTATAAAGTCTATACTACAGACCCTGAGGTTTTTAATCCACTGCAAAACATCCCTCTCCCAGAGCAATGGGTGTTAGATGGTAGAAGTTGCTTGTTCCTCAGAGGGATTTGGGTTTTACAGGAGCCTGTAATTGTATTAGAGATCAATACAAACTCAATAAGCCATGTGTTAGCCAGTTCCTGCTGTAAGCAGCACTTTCTCCACTTTGGTGAGGTGCAGAGGAGGTGGAAACTCTTGAAACATAACCTTTGTGTGTGTGTGTGTGTGTGCGTGCGCACATTTGTGCATTAGTGATTACATACCAGTAAAGGTAGCGCGTGCATAGATGCCTTGTCAGCAAAGAGAGCAGGCTGCAGAGTCTGTAGAGGTGATATGTTACTTCAGTGGACCATTTTATGAATTTGTTGATGTTTTCAAAGTGACCCAAAATCAGATTAGAAACATTCATTATGGCTATTATTGGTAGCATCAATAATAAAAGTATTACTGGAATGAAGCATGCAGCGGTAAATGCATTACTATGCACCTTTGGTGGGACTGAGTTGTATGGTACATGTCAATATTATTGCATTACTGCACAGTGGATGGGCTATAATTCTTATTCTCCTGTTTAATATGTCTTATTCAATTTCATCTTATTGTTGTCCTCCACTTTACTTTGTTTGTTAAAACTGGATTCACAAGATGTCCTTTTATATTGTCTTGTGTATCATGTCTTATTAAATCTCTTTGAATACCTTGTTGAAAGGTGCTTTCCCAAGAAAAAACTTGCCTCTTGTATTACCAAGAACATAAAAAAAAATGTGAGCTGCATTTAGTTATCATAAGTCCAATGACAGAAAATGCATCAACAGTTTTTAGTTTACCTGTTTGTTATCGTCATTTATCAATTAAAAGTGAGGATTCAAACTGAGTTTTTTTTTTACACTGGACTGCTGTTTTGACAAAACTAACTATACATCACCTTGTGCTCTGGGGAAGTTCTCAAGATGGTCTAAGCATGTAAACTGAAGAATTTACTGTTCATATTATCATATGATCATAGTATAAAAATGCCATTCACATGAGAGTGGATCACCCTAAATTTTGGATTATACTGCTGATGAATGACAAACCAAGAACTTTTGCTGACCTTTACCTCCCTCTTTTCTCTTCTCCCATTATCCTCTCTGCTCCCTGTGGGCTCTTCCCAGGAGGAGATGTGTCCTAAAGGTGAGGGGGTGTCACCTCAGCACTGCGTGTGGTCCTCAGCAGTCAACATCAGGGATAAGTACATCTACGTGACCCAGCCCCTCCTGAGCCGACTGCTGGTTGTCGATATTCAAGCACAGAAGGTGGTGCAGGTGGGTGGAGCAGATATCAGGCCTGTCAAACATGCAAAAGAAATGACTCCTCACATCATAAAGCTTCTACTAAAAACTTTGTGTATTGGTAAAGTTAAGTTTACAAAACTTTTAAAATGACAAAACATGGCCAGTGGCAGCTTGAATCAACCGTCAGTTCCACATAACATAATGACAAGACACTGAACTGGATAAAGTGCACAGTCAGTGTCTGTGACGGCAGTGAGGAACCCCCACTCTATGAAAAGTATTGCACAATCAGAATGGGACTGTTGGCCCAACAAACGGTTTCCAGTTAAAGTAAAACATATTGTTTGAAAATACAAATTGTGAAGCATGGATGTAACTATTACAGCCAAATTTGATTTTTTATAATAACCATGCAGACAGCCTTAAAACACAAAACAGTCTGATTTTAGCTTTTTTTACCTGCAGAAATATTCCATAACACAAGGACTATCTGCAGATTGGGACACAAAAGCATATTGTTTCTATGTCTCATTGTCTTCTACATGGACATTTTTGTGTGTAGAATGTAATTTCAGCTGAAGTTGTAAGTTAAAATATTTTGTAACTCAACTGACTGAGTTTATGTTTCTGATAAATATCTGCCAGTGACGGCAAACACTTTGGGTAAGTAGTTGTAAAGTGGCTGCTTTTGTCTATCCATTTCTTTTTTATGTCTAATACTTTTTATGTATTGTTTCCAAAAATCACTACCACTGTCAAGGGGTAAATCTGAAGGAGTTCTCATTAAGAGAGGAAACTGTTTCATTTGTTGCAGCTCAACTAGTGATTCAAGTTAATGTAACATATATTTTATAACTGTTGGAGTGAAACTCTTTCAGTACTTCAGCCCTAATCTTCAGGGAAGAAAAAGTCGGATACGTCCAATACTTAACTAGTATACATCCAGTCAGTATACATCCATGCCGGCAGCGTTTGGCTACATGTCAAACAGCATCAACAACATTTGATTCAGCTTGCCATGCTATTGAACTGCCACCAATGTAAGAAGACCACATGCAAGGGAAAATAAATCAAATGCACCTCAAGCGCCTGAAACAATATGGTGCCCAGGTGGGTGCTGGTTGCCTCGCCATTCATCTTGCCTGTAACGGCTGTTTAGAGACTGAATCCCTCAGGGGTTCTTCCCAGGGTCACCATCATTTATACTGAAGTACGGGATGAGAGGAAATAGGCCTAACTCAAGGAGAAGGGGGCGGGGGAGGAGAAGGGAGATAAGTGAATGTCTGAGTGGAGAGAATGGGGGAGACTGCAAGCTGAGCAGGTAGCAGTTCAAAACAACCCCAAAACTTGAACTCATTATCAGTTTAACATAAAAAAAAATGATTATTTTTACTGTTGTACTTAATATTGACACTTATTAGAGAAGTTTATTTTTATGGTTTCAACAGATATATTGACACCTTCGTTTTAATTAACTGTTTATGTAGACAAAAAAATAGTTTACTGTTCTAATGTGCATTTTTTTACTTCTTTTTTTTTTTTTTTCCAAAAAGGGCCTTTCACCGAAAAGCAGACATTTTGATCCTCGATAAACACAGATTGCTAATCTTTAATGAATCTTGGGTCTTTTTTTATAATCCCTTGAGTGAAAAGTTTTTTTGTTCACTGCATACTTTTTAGGATTTCAGCAGTAAATAGATGAAGGCTGTAAACATGTGGAGAAGCTGCATTAATAAAAGCTTTCATGGTTTTTCATGCTGTTACACGCAGGGAAATTGCACCTTTGTTATCTCTTCCAACAAAGGGATCTAACCTTGACTCTGATGTGTCAGACCTGTGCCAGCTAAGCCTCCCAGTAGGCACGAAAACAAACCACACATCCGCTAATTAAAAAGAAAGCCAGATGGCAAGCACCTTTGGTTATGTAGTCACTTTAACACACTATGGTGGTTTCTTTAGTAAATCAGTAGGACGCAATAAGCAGTTAACATCTAGCTTTCAATTGTGCTGTTTCTTGTGCAAACAGTTTCAGAAATACTTAATCTTCTTTGAAGATTTTCTGCTGGAGCTCACTTATGATGACTATCACAAGATAGACAAGATATTCTTTGGTCATTTTTGACCTCATTGAGACCAGCATCTCAAGGGGGTTTCCACCTCACCCCCCACTAGCACAAGATGTTTGATAGCATAACATTTTTCTATTCATTTTTTTTTTTCAAGAATAAATTTTTATTGGTTCTTGTCTTACTTTGTAGTTCTGAAATGACATTTTCCATAACGCTTCAGGCGATGCCAACAGGAATTCAGTTGTTGCCATGGATTCGGTGTGTAAAGACTGTAGGCTCCGTCTTTTGTGTTTGTTTGGTCTGTTTTTGTTTATGAATAAGTCATTTGCAATTCTAGACTTAATATGAGTCTGATTTCCTTGAAGGGTGCATTTGCAATGGCTGAACAGTCATATCAGTAGTTTTACTCCACAAATGATCTAGGGTGAGTACAGACACCTGCCTGCATGCAAATTAACAGGGCCAAGAGGGTTATTGGAAAAAATCAAATATTTTACCAACCAGGAACACATCTTAACTATAACCAGCAATCAAAACGTAATCTAGCCATCAGACAACCGTCAGTTCATTTTCTGTGTACAGTACAGCAAACAAGTAAACATAACATTCAAATTAAATATGTGGTTCCCTAAAATGTTGCTCATATTGTCTTATATCAAACCAACATGCATTTGTTATCAGGTCCTTAACTCTAATTCAGGTATGCAGGACTTTGAAAATGTGGACACAAAAAAAATCCAGTCCAGTGTGCTGCTTTGAAGCCTGACCTCAGCTTTACCTTTGCTCCCATCATGTAGGAAGCTAAACAAATGCAAAGGCACATCAGACATGCAGTCCACCATTTCCACGTACTGTACATACACACATGCTGAGTTGACACTTGGCTGACCAGTGCAGAGCAGAGGGCTGGACCTCCCATTACTGAACACAGAGCTTGTGGTCTCGCTCCACTGGTGAGGGTGTCAGCAGCTCCCTGTCCACCCAGCCAGAAGCAGGGTAATGGATTGTGTTATTCCTTGTTGTTGACATTGCAGCAGGCCTGAGGTTGAATACACCCTGCACCCACATCTCTCTACTTTTCCTATCTGCCTGTTCAAGTCTTTCCTTTTTCTCTTTCAGTGTTTCTGCAAGTTATTTGGCATTTATTCTATTTTTAAGTTGATGTGTGTAAGATTTCCTTATTCAAGATTTGGATTTACTAAAATTCTCTAAAGCAGTGAAACTGTTAAATTTTTTAAGTTTCTTCATTTATTTTCCAGCATCCTAAACCCGATTAGTAATCTTTTACTTCTGACACGTGACAGTATCTTACACATGAATGTATCGATGTTGGGTAAAGGATAGTTGAGTGTGTGCTGGTGCCTGTTTAACCAGATTCTCATGCAAGCTCATTTTGGAAAATGTAACTAATTAAAGAAAACTCGATTTGCAACCTAATCATTAGCATTAGAGATGACTTCCAAAAAAACAAAGACGAACACCCACGAACAACTGGCTTTTGTTGTTGTTGGTGGAAAAGGTCATGATCAGCATTCATTCCTGGGATAAATGACAGAAGTCACAAGTATCTACCAGCTTTGGCTCCAATCGTCACACGGCAGGGATAAAAATATGACATCTGGAGAAGAAACATTTTTCATTTTTCTCTTTTGTCTCCATCCAAGCAGCGTTCAAACTGCATTCCACATTAGCCTGCTCTGACATTTATTGTGCTCATTGGGTGTGCATGACTTTTTCGTACCAATTAAAAGAATTTTTATTAGAAGCTATGAGCTCTGAACATGTATATATGTAATTTTTCCCACTCTGACCATCCCTCCTCTAGGCAGTAACAACGGATCCTTATCCAGTTAAGATGCTCTATGACAAGTCGCATGACCAGGTTTGGGTCCTAACATGGGGGGATATGGACAGAACACACCCAACACTTCAGGTAAGTGTGTTTTGTATCTGTAACTCTAAAAAATACTCTAAGGCCACAGCAGTTCAGTGCCACTGAATTTGTACACGTGAACTGGTATTTTTGTAACAAAAGTGTGATTTCTGTTGTAAAAGGAAACAGCACTTTAGTAGTAGTACTTTAGTAGTACGTTGATCATGATAATAGTTCATATCATATCCAAAGGCCAGACAATAATATTCTATTGGTATTCACTCTTCATGATGTTCTGTACATTGCTCTACAGGTAATTCCTCAAGCCAGTGTTGGAGAAGTACATCATGCCATCCGCACAACTTTCCAGAGGGTCAACGACTTCTTCATTCCTCCTACTAATCTTATCATCACCCATGTGAGGTAAAACAGCACAAACACACACACAACATTCAGCCACCTACAACCTTAAAACATAGACGACCTCATTCCGCGCTCATCACAGCTGTCCTTCTGAAGTGAAGGAGAAAAGAGCAAATGAGAATTCTAATGAGAATTTCGATGTGTGTTAATCAATGCCCCTAAAAATCTAGAAAGGCTATTAACCTTTCCTTTGAACTTTGTCGATTCAGGTTTGCCTTTGTCCTCCTCAAAAATGAACCAGCGATACACAAGATCGACCTGGAGACCTTCCACCGCGTCAAGACCATCAGCCTGAAGAACTACAGCTGCATACCAGTCAGCATGGCCTACACACATCTGAGTGGCTTCTACTTCATCCAGTGCCAGAGCAAGAGCCACCTACAAGCCCCGCCCCAGCTCCTCATTGACAGCGTGACGGACGCAGTGATTGGTCCAAACCTCAACATCACAGGACAGCCGTTTGTGTCGCCAGATGGTCGCTACGTTGTGACACCTGACCTGCAGAGCTCAAAGCTGATAGTACAGACAGTGTCGTTCCAGGGGGAGCTAGGTCTGAACCAGGAACTGGACGAGCCTGTAGCTGTCTCTGATCTAGCTTTCCAGCCTTCCTTCACAGAGTCCAACCAGCATGTGGTTGTCGCCACCTCAGGCTCAGGCACGGACCTACTATTTGCTGATCTCTCCTCGGGTCACACTGAGGTTCTTCAAAGCCTCAAGGAGCCCTTAGCCCCCCAAGCCTGGCCCTGGGGAGGCCCTAACAGAGTAGTGGTCTCCAGTGGTTTGTTTGGACAGTACCTGGTGACGCCATCGGCCGAGTCCCTTTTTGTTCTTAATGGCAAACAGAGAACGCCACACTGCGAGGTGTCAGACATCAAGAGAGGGAACACAGTTGTCTGGGTCGGCGAGGTATGAGCAAAAAAGACAAAAAAAAAGACAGAGGTGTAGGAGTAGGGACAGACGTAAATGAAAGATCAGGCCAAATAACCTATTATAAAGATTTATGTGATCATAAGTTGTGGACTCAACCCTGGGACTGAGCAAGAGGGATACATGCCTGGGTTTATTGTAACAAAAGTACACTTAAAAATAGAGTAATTGAGAAAACATTATGAAACCCTGTTGTGATATGCCAATTGGGAGAAAGTGTCAATGCCGTTCAGTGCAACAGTGATCTATGTGCACTTAACTATACAGAATTGTACATTATTGCACTTCCTTCCATGTTATCACAGCAAATAGGTACCTGAAGAGGGGTTATTAACAAACTATGAACTATGCACAATGCTCACTTTTTTTAGAGTAAAAAGCTTTCCAATTTTGTTTATCTCAACAATGTTTGTCGTTTTCACCAGTGCTGCATATAATCACCACAAACTGTTCGTCTGTCCTGTCTGCCTTTAGTGTATGTGTGTTCTGAGTCCTTTTAAAAGCTACCAGCCCATCCGTTTATTCGCCTTTGTCACGGTATTGTACTGTATCCTCCCTCTGAAAGCTTTCATTCTCCTCATGCCGGCAGAGGTTGGCTTTATGCACATATGTAATACCCTCTATTTACATTGTCTATCCAAAGAGCTCTATTGGTCCATTAGCCGTCGTCAATGGATGTTTTGCTCGCAGAGGAAGCCTAACCAGAAATGAACAGTACATCTTGCGGTCTCTTGGAATGGTATAATCTGTCCCCTGCTGTCTCTCACATTTATTCTGTACCTGCAGCACAACTCTGTGCTGTGGAGCCTGAAAATGCCACTTAGCAGATTCCCTCAGGGTAATGACTCCGGTTTACGCTGACCCCACATGCTGAGGCCGTGCCAAAGTGGCATCAACTCCACTATCTCACTGGCTGTGAGCATTTGTACTTCCTCCGAGAGAGTGCATCAAGATCAAAACCTAGCAGTCGGTTTCAAAAAAGGGACGACATTTTTACAGGCATTAGAAATATCTTCCGTTTAAAGATATGTTCCAGGAATATTTGTTAAATTAATAAGATCACAATATTTGTACTATGGTCATCTTTTTCACAACCACTATTCAAAGTTGTCTACCTGCTTTTGAAAAAAAACATTCATTATCAAGAAGTAACCAAACAAACACCAGCACCTCTTTGTCCTTCAAAATGGTTACATTTGTAATTTGCTTTTCCCCATTTGTACCAATCATCATAATGATGACCCATTAGCATCAAGACAGCATTACTGCTTCTCTGCAGATGTTATAATTTCATCAAAATTGCCTGAAATCACAGTGTCTCTCAAACATATCTGCCTATTGACAGAAGTCTACATGAATATTTTAATTAAACATCACAGTTGATACATTGTAGAGAGTGGACTAACATGGGTACAGTCTTGGGGCAATTACTTTTTCTTTTAGTCTTTGTTTCTCTTAATGCTGCAAAGCTCTGCCTCAAACTACAGCTAAAACATTAATGTCCTCTAATATTCAGATGTCAGTATCCCTCACCATTTGGCATAAGCTGATTCCTGTAGCCAGCAGAATGTATGTTCTCAAATATACATTTAAATTACCAGTGTTCATGGCTCAGAGGATTCTATGGGCGGAAATGTAATATAATGTTCATAATTAAGTTTTTATCAGTGTACTATCTGAAACTAGGAATACTGCAATTCCTGCATGAAAACATATGATTATTCAGTTATCAAAACTGCAGTTATTTTTCTGATAGTCTTACACAAATACTCACAGCCTTTAAGATTTTGCAGTTCCTATTGTTGGTGAATCAAACATAATGAAAAAGTGAGACAAATCTTCTTCTTTAAAAGTCTTTAAAGAAAGTTCTTTCAAATTTAATCTACAGTATATTCAGCTGGAGTCTTCTCTATCTGCTCCTGTGGCTTGTTTTTGTCCAGAAACAAACAGCAGCCCACACTAAAACAGAATCATCATGTTCTTATACATAGTTGCATCTGTAATTTCCCCAATACATGCAGTGTGTAGGGTAGAAACCCAGCTCTGTGAGAAAAGAAGAAATTAGACGCAGGAGTGAAGCAGATTCGTTGTTCTTGTTTGTGATTTAGGTATTGCTGCTAATCTGCCATGAAATTATGTTGTGGCATGAAAGCCTGTTTGAAGGTAAGAACTTATTGATAGACCACTGTTGCACTGAGGAGAGAAGTATACTATCTGACATACATTTATGTTTTATGAATGGGAATTTGTCAAATTAGTAGCCCAGTTTTCTCACTGTATCAAGTAAAAAAGAATCTGATTGTTAAAAAAATAAACAAAAAATGAGGCTCTGTTGCTTCCTAAAGCCACTATCCCATCCAAAGTCACTCCCTGCGGCTCGAACCGAGTCATCTAGAGTGTTGGACAGCTCCGAGACATGCATGTAATGAAAATAGACCTTCAACATGATCACCATTGACCTCTCAGTGATCTCTCACAGTTACACACAGTTTACAGTTGCTTGTGAAAAGTCACTTTTCTGCCCTCTCATGGTCACATCCGTCAGCTTATCTCTTAAGGTCGATTCGGCAGTATGACACCGCTACTAGAGCCAAGGAGAGCAAGAATAAAGAGACTGCACCTGCGCTTGCTGATATAACAACATTATTGGCTAGCTCATGTTGTTTGTTTGGATCTACCTTCAGTGTCACATGACTATTTCCGTACCTCTCCTTGAACCCTCCAGTAAGGGGGCTGCAGAGCTGAACCGCTTGGTGTGATAGACATTGATAGGAACCACTGTTGTAGATAACATTGTTCATGTTTAGAACACGTTCAGACATGACAACTGACTGTACAGTTTTCTTTATGCATTTTGTGTGTTCTGGTTTATGAGGGAATTGTTTTGTAAGAAAAAATCGAATTAAATATATTGTAAAAATCAGTCGTTTTGCCTGGTCTTTGATTGCAACTAACACTTGTTTTACGAAACAAACAAAAATGCTGTTTAAGCCCAAAACAAGTAAAATATTTAATTTCAAAATGCAAGAAAACCCAACAGTAGTATGTTAATACATATCATGGGATGGAAAACGAAGAAAACTGACGAACAGTGTAATATGTTCAAAAGTCCCAGAAAACACACCGTAGTATAATACTTCCAAAAATATTTACAAAACTCTATATTAAAGTTCGTCCAAAACTAAGCAGAAAAAACACCATAGCGCAGAATGTTACAAAATGTGAAAAAACAGGCAGTGTAGTTGTGTTAAGTGCTTAAAAATACCATGTGATCATGGTAATATTATTCCATGTCCAATCATATTAAAAAAGGCCAAATTATAGCATGTCCCAGAATGAAAAAGGAGCCATGGTATAATATGTCAATAAATGGAAATGGCAGTCAGAGTGTAGTTGGTCCAAACATGACATAAATCAATTTGAAATAGTACACTGATTGTGTTAATTGTGTACTATGCCCAAAGATATTTAAATATCCCATTATATAGTTTGTCCAAAAAGGTAAAAAAAAAATAAAAAAAAAAGAAGAAGAAGAAAACAGTCAGTCAAAGTGTAGTCCATCCCAAAGTTCTTGAATATGTTTAGTAACCCAGCTGATCGTGGTAATAGAACAATATGTCCAAAAATCAAATGAAATAAAGGAAATAAAATGCTGAAGTATACATCAAATAACAGTGTGGTTTGTTCTTTAACTTGCTATTAAAGAGTGCATTGATAATGGGAGCAGTAAGTGTAATATGACCAGAAATTGCAGAAAAATGCCATATTATAACATGTCCAAAACTTGAAATTAAGTCAAACCATAGCATCTTGGGGTTTTTTTTTTTGTTTTTTGTTTTTTTAGAATAAGCTTTAAAAAATTAAAAAATTTACCAAATTTGTATGATTGCTTTATTAGAGTCTATTTGCATGTGTAGAGATAAAAATCTTTTGAAAATGGACAGAAAAATACAATATTTGACTATTCCCAAATCTGACAAAATCTCAGTCATGTTTTTTTGTCAAAAATGTTGACATTTTAAAATAACTCAAAATGCTTTAAATGACCCAATTACAGTATGTTAATACATATTAGAGCATAATATGGCCAGAAATGACAGAAAATGCCATTATTATAACATATAAAAAACTGTCATTACTATAATAATATGGCAATTTTTGTTTTTAGATCACTACATTGATTGAGGTTACAGAAAACATGTAGAAAAGACACAAAAACATAAACTGGACTTCTGTACCAATACCAAGGGACTTGTTTTCTTTACTTTAATGTGTAACATCAACCTCTTTACCTCCCTCTCCCCTCAGCACAACCCTTTTCCCTAGCAAAGCTGCACTATCATCCAATAACAGAAAACCATTAACCACAACAAACTGATTTCTGTGTCACACCACAATATCACCTCAGCAGACGTTTCCCCTGCATATGCACATGTGACAGTGCCCTAAAGCTACACTAGACGGCTAAAAGCAACACACATACCTGCTGTTAGATCCCTAGTGCCTCTTTGGTACACTGCATTTGGTTTTGTAAACAAAACTATGTACAAGAAAATGCTGTCACTACAATGATTTCTACTGTGGGGACTGACATTATCACCCATCAATGAATCTCACTCATTCATTTCTAATGTATGCCTTTCCAATCCCAGAATGCAGAAGTACTCACATACAACAAGCAAAAATAGCTAATTTTTACTATATGAGAAAAGCTGCATGAGATGCCTGAGGTATTCGAGTATGTAGCCTTAAAACAGAGCACCGTATCTCTAGAAGAATAAGGCTGCCAGCAGGACATCAGCACTTAAGTACAGCAAGTGCATTTCTACTGCAGCCTCATTTTTAAATTAGGGTGGTGATTATTTACATAAAATCCAGTCGCTGTTCAGCTGTAAAAGTACAAAATGGCCCTTCTGCATTGTTGTCTTATTACAACAGCACCCCACACCTACTTTTGCTGTGTGTACTGTGAACTCTGATGAGCGATTATCTTTGTGGAAGAATATAATCTATATAAGCTGTAGAAAGTTTACCAAGCGAAGAAAACGGTGCCTCATAAGTAATTGAGCCCCGTTGTGTACGTGCGTACCCTGTTTATGTGATAAGTATTTGCGTGACAACTTCTAATCTATGTATGCTTAAGAGCATTTACCAAGCAAGCAAAACAGCAATTCACAGCTGCAGTGTTGTCGGCTTGTGCCTGGCGTCCCTTTGGACCACTGGTGTTGGAGGCTTCACAAATGAGAAATGATCACAGGTGTGGTTGTATGTAATCCACCTGGGGAGACTGGGTGAGGCGAGGGAAGAGAGGGGAGGATGTAGAGAGGGTCGAGGAGGTGGAGGGGAGAGAAAAGGGAACAGAGCGGGTGCCCAGGGGAGAGCTATGATGCTGTGTTTGTAGGGCCAGTATTTCTGTGTGTGTCTGTGTGTGCAGGGCTGGAACAGAGGAGGACACTGCCATGAGGGAGGACACCAAGGGATCCCATTGTAATCTCTGTAATAGACACAAACATGTTTATTGTTCTGTGTTGTCCCATTGGAGGGACGGATCCCACTCTAATCATGTGAGGTGCTGTGTTCAGTCTTTACTGTGTGGGGATGTGCCGTGTCTATTCATTATGGGGTTCGCAGAGGGATGATACACTCAAATTTATGACTCTTCAGAGGATCTTTGGAGCGAAATGACTAATTTTATTTTCAGAAAGCCACTTGAATGCATAAAAGATTCTTTCTCAGTGCCATTCGCATTGTTGGTTTTGAATTCTAGTGGTTTCATGTATATGTTTAGAAGCTATTCTTTGTGTTTTTGAATAGTGAAGCAGCTGTTTGTCAAATGGTTCTAAAAATAATACTTCTTTACGATGTTGTGAGGCATCTGTATGCACAATTTTCACTTTAATGGTAGATTGTTTTGGTCTTAATCATGCCACCATGGCAACCACCTGTGTGTGACTCTACAACTGATTTACAGTCCACATGGTCAGGAACACTGCGTGTGTGTGTGTGTGTGTGTGTGGTTGCATTTGTTTTGCACATTTTCTGTGTACAGGTGTAGGCGTACTTGCAGGAGATTTGTTGTTGTATTTGTTTCATTTTAAGTGCGCTATGCGGTCATGGTTTTATATTGAGGTTGTTTTTAAATCTTTTTAAGAGGTTATAGAAGAAATTATGCAAAAAATAAACAAGAAAGTGTTTTTTCCATCACAGATTTATACACCCCCCTTTTTCATTACTTAAAACAATTAAAGTACTGAGAATATCATTGGGTACAATTTCTCTACTTTGTGGCTGCTCCCTGAACCGCAAAAAGACACACATTTGTCTTCTTTTTAATTTTTTTTATTCATTTATCTACTTCTTGCATTTCTTCTGGAGTAATGAATAATTACAGAGCGGAGGATGAATCACTCAAAAATGCAATTGCAGAGAAACTGCATAATGGATTGGAGGCCACATGGATCACACCACAAATGAATGGTCTGATAACATCATTATCATTTGGTGTGAAAGTAATTGACCTGTTCGGCAGCAGCCTGTCGCTACCAGACACACAGATCATACATGTGTATGAGCGTGTGTCTCTGTTTGTGCGTGTCATGATGTTTAAGCGGCGCGTTAGTGAATGTGTGAAGGTGTGTGCTCGACTCTGCGTGTGCGGTATTTCTAAGCAGCCAAGTTTTAGGATGGCTCAATATCTCAGTGTAAACATCTGAGGGAGTGTGATTGTCAATTCATTAGAGAAGACAAATGGAGGAGTCTCTGCCGGGCAGAGGGAAGCGTGGCCTTTCAGACTGTCAGTCCGGTCTGCATCTACGTGCCAAGAAGACATTTAACTCAGGGGCACTTTGTTTTTCTCTGTGCACACAAAGACACGGTATTTCCCATCTGTTTCTCCCCCATTTATCTCTCCATTAGTCCTGCCAAATATGTGAGGAAGACTGATTAATATTCTCAATTAAATCATTATTATGACAACAAGTTACCAAACAGGAAACTACATAATTTAAATCTAGGCCGGTCAAATCCTCATATTTTGCAGATTTGTTTTTCCATTTTTAGACCCATCATTTACCAGTCTCATCTGTTTTTCCTGTGAGTCACTGTTACTGTGTTTAGTCAAGTGCCATACAAATACACACCATTTAAACCATTGTTTTTAATCTATCGACCCAAAATTGTAGCCACTGCTGGAGGGGCTTTGTGTAAGTTTTTGACTTAAGTGGCAATGTCATTCCTGAATTAATAAAATAAGCCAAACGGTTTTAAAAGTGATAGAATGGCAGAGATGGGGGGTATGGCTACTCAAGGCTTCTGCAGAGTGAATGTTGTTAAAAGCAAAAGCTACTCAGTCAGAACCAAATCCCCCTCAGGTATTAGGGCAGCCAGCGAGGCAGGGGCAGAGTAAAACTCAATTGGGCCTCGTTGCTGAGTGTGTGGATATGAAATCCAAGCATGAGCAATGACAAAGAGAAGCCAGTGGCATTAAGGTGAGAGCACCTGCAGCCCTGGAGACCACAGCGGCTGCCTAATAATACATGAGCGATACTACATTGAACCTCATTAACAGCCATCATTGTATTCTGCAACTGTTGTAATTACTTTTTTTTTTTAATGAGGATTCTTTTCATATCTCACCGGCAATAAAAAAGCAGCAGATCTATTTTGTTAAAAATGGATGACATCCACATGAGGACGGAGAGAGAACCTTTGAGGAGTGTTGCAGCAGTGTAGCAAAAGTAACAACTCTGCAACTTTAACTGCTATTTTTATTTTCATTGCATGTGATAGTTCTGAGGGAGGAGTGTGGAGTCTGGCCCCCCACTGGGCATCAGGCAGAGGATCAGCTTTAGTGGCATAGGCGTAGACATCAAAATAGATTTTACACTTAGTTCTTCTTTTTTAAGACAATATTCTATATGCTCTCCAGCAACATTTGCCAATGTGTCTACACCTAGAGCCGCTTCAATGAGCCAAGTCTCTCTGAAAAAAAGTCTGTCATATGAGAAGGAGAAGAACTGGTTTAACTCTGGAAGCAGGAGCACAAGTTGACTCGCTGTTGTAATAAATGCACACTCTCACATGTGTAGGTCCCATAAACCTCACATGTCCTTGGCTGTGACCTGATCATGCAGGCATGCATGATGAAGCATGTGTCATGGACAAGGCGCTGCATCGAGCCCATCAAAAGTGTATGCACTCCCCTCTCTGCACTTTAGAAACATGCTGATTCAGTGCCAGGTGTATGACATGAGAAATGGGGCTCTTATTATGGTGTGTGCTTCTAAGACAAGCATCTCTGAATGAGACGTTTTATCAGAGAACTGAGGTGGGGCCCCGTTTCATCAGCTCAAGTCATACACTATAGATGTATATCTGTTGCAGGATAAATGGGTATGTCACCTGGGCAAGCTCCGGCTGTTAAGCCCTGAGATATGAGCCTATATTCTGATGAAGTTAAAAGGTCACTGCTTGAAAAAAAAATGGCAACAGTCAAACATAACTTGAGTAGAACAATTAACTGTAGCTAAGCCAATATTTGAGATTTAAAGCTGGTTTAGATACTAATATTGCAGAATTTTATAGGAAAGGTTATTTAGAAGTTCAATAGCAAACAAACTCTGGCAGTACAGAGAAAACAACAGTGATCCCACGTATTTAAGGGGGCTGAGGTGGTCAGCATGTGATGAAAAAGTTAAGCTGAACTTAAGAAATGCAGCCTGAGGTCACGTTGCTGCAGCAATCATGTAACCAGCTGACAAAGTACAGCAAACATCTCTGCCTGTATTCCTGCCAGAGGGATGAGGGCCAAAATCAACTTCTGCACAAAGAACCATAAAGAAACGATGAAAAACGAAAGCACAAGCACTTTGTCCCAGTCAGTATGTTTACAGCAACAAGCTCCAACACATGGCACCGTCTCTCTGTCTTTTCTTTTCTCACTGCTGTGAAATGACTGAAGCTGCCTTCAAGTGCAGTTGAAAATATCAAGATCATAAAAATACTTTGACAGAGGAAACAATAATTATGAAACAAATTTGTGTGAATTCCCTTTTTGTTTGAATCATTACTTTCATCAGCTGCAACAGACTAAACATAAATGTGTCAATGTTGTCTGGTGGACAAACTATATGATTCTGATCTTTTTAACATTTAATTAACATTTCTGTGGCATTTATGCACTCTGATTTCTTACTTATTGGCATATTCACCAATATAGTTCATGTGAGATAAATGTCGGCCTGACCAACTGACAAGTCCAGCTCCACACTCAACATCGGTACTTAGCCAATCTCTATCTGAAGAAATATCTCAAACCAACAGTTTTAACGTCTTTTGTATTTTTGTATTCATGCTGCTTCACTTACGTTAAACTTTATTAATCTGCAATTCAGGCAGTGGAAACAAATATTGTTAATTGATGGAAATATTTCCCATGTATTTTGAGCCGTGTCCTCTTTAGACCACCTCTGCTGCTAACAGACTTTAGCACATACCACTTGTCAGTCTACCTTGAAAGTGTTATAGCTGACAAGGTGAGACAGAGTGACAATTTTAGCATCTGGAAAATGACTGGACATTTGCGACAAGTCCCTGTCTGCGATGTGGCATCCATCCCCCGTCCCTGCCCACGTTGCAGACATAGTCATTTATGGTCTCAGTCCACTGATGAACTGGCATCGAGCTGGCCTTCACTCCCGTAAGTTAATGTTATCTATTGTCTTTCTGTGCTCAACATGCTCTGACAATCCATTACCATTACTTGCTCGACTGAGGGACACTGTCAATAAACTCTCCGTCAGTGTCACAGTGACTAAAAGAGGTGAAAGGCAGAATGAAAGACTTCCTGCAGCCCAACATCAGTGATGTAGGAGAATCTGATCACACAGACAATTACCATCCTGTTCATGCCTGCTTCAATTTCCTATGAATCTGAGCAGAGCGGAGACAGGAAGACGCCATCTTTCATCCACACTGCAAAGCTTACTGACATATCTGTGGCAAACAGCCCTCAATACAATCACACTTCAGGTACACTTCTGTACTGCTGCAAATAAAAACATTTCACAATCTCATCGCAATATGAGCTGACAGCAATGTGGAACAGATGCCTTTATTACTGCTTTTCAACAACGCTCAAATGATAGCAAGAAAATTTGAGTTGTGACTGAATGAATTTACCTCATAAAAGAAACAAATCAAATAGATTCCTGCTTTTTTCCTGTTTTTCCAAACAGCCAATGAGAAACATGTATTTTCCACAGCCTTAATATAGATCTTGATTTGCTCCCCCAAGTCTTAGTGTTCTGCCTTACATGTAAATGTAAGTCACATGTGATTGGGAAAAACAATGTGGTTGATAACCACCAAGAAAGAGTGTTGTTCTGATCGGTGGAGTGTTCTGGGAAACTGTCCACGATTACATGTGAAAAAGCTTTAGCTCAGCACAAAAGCTGCATCTGTTACTGTCAGTTGGTATTGTTTCATAGAATTAAAGTTTCTTTTGCCACGCTCCAAGAGAAGAAAACAGCAATTAATTTTGTTTTAAATTCTATTCATGCAACATCAAAAAAGGCTGTAATTGGAACTAAACCAGAGTAAAATATCACTTCCCTCTTCATCATCTATAAGGGATAATTATGTTGCTAGAAATATAATAACTATTGGTAGATAAGGAGTTGTTTATATTACAAAAAACAAAAACATCAAATTACATTAACCTTATCTAGATGTTGTTACTACAGGTATTTATTGCAATTCAACCTCTTACACACTGACACTACAGAGCAGGAAGATAAAGAGAGAAAGCCTGTTTTTTTTTTTAGTGTGTGGCAGAGTGTGAATCCACAGTGTGCCCTCAGCAGCAGGAAAGGGCCAGTGAGGCTAACACTGCCTCAGCAGACTAATTCAGGTGACTCTTCCCCCTGACTAACAAGCCTGTTAACATCTACATCAAACCCACTGGAAATCAAACCTGGGTCAAATATCACTTGAAAATATGTTTTTTTCCTACTCTGGTAAAAAAGATGTGGAGTTCAATGCATTAACTGCCAAAAAGTTTTAGAAAGTCAAAGAAAGCAAGAATATGTACTGAGGATTAGGATTCGTATTTGAGTAAAATATTCACGGTGCAGCATGGCTTCTAAAAGTGCCTTACTATTATACTACTGGATCACTTCTATTGTTAATGTAATAATATAGAAATGGGATTTTGATGTTATTGTTGGTCTAGTGGGCGCACATTTAAACAACCTCATATGCTTTTGATAGTTCATATTTTAATACAGCATCATATTTTATAAACTAACCAACTATTACTTCCATATAAACTAACCAAACTAAGCAGCCATTCATTTAAATATATTATTATTTAAAATAATATTAATGTCAGACTAACAAGTGCAGACAAACGGTAAGAACAAATTCAGCAGGCTGTTTAATATAAAGTTTTCAAGCATTGTTACTTTTCTCCCCCCATTCTTCAGTCGTGTTTACCATAGCTGTCATAAAATGACACACATTAAACAGACTCAGAGAGGGATTATGTTTAGTGGATTATGTGATCATTAAATTACTGCAACTTTAAATGCTAAAAAAGCAAGAACTGGACAGTAGAATTTCCGTAAGAGATTTGGGTAAGTAATCAGTTTTGGTGAAAGCAGGATTAATGTCTGGGTAGAAAGTAAGGCAACTAATCTAAAAAGGCTTTGGTTCAATAAACATGCTCTCAGATACTTATTTTACCCACAGTATTATAAGATAAGACTAAAACCACTCAGATTTGAGTCTTGAGTCAGGCAATGCTGATCATCATCATCATCAGCTGCTTGTTTGGTTGTGGTAAGAGAACACTGACTGAGATGTTTTTGTTTTTTTATTTTTGTTTAGCAGCTGTTTAGGCAGGTGTATGATCTGTTCTTTACTTTTAGAGAGAAGTTAGAAGACCAAGATCAAAGCCTCTAATGTTGGTAAAACAAGGCTAAGAGTCTTACAGCCAGGCTGGCATCAGTTTGAGGCTCAGTGCTTTGAGCTAAATGCTAACATCAGAATACAATCAAACTGATTTAGAGTCTTATTCTGCTGATTATGAGTCACTTTAGCACGCAAGCATGCTTTGTAACATCAAACAAGTTTGGGCAAGTCCATTTTAAGGTGTTTTTAGAGATTATAGATTTGCAACTATATATCTTAAAACTTACTAAAGAGACAAATCAGAGCATAATTCATATATGTTCTGATATCATTGTAATCCACCCTACAGTTGATGAGATATTACAGTCCAAATGAAAGCAGTGAGCCAACAGACCAACAGAAAGTAGAGAGGTGGTGGGATGTCCTCAGCATCGAGTGTGATACTGCAGGCTGACTGCTGTGAACTCAGCACCAGAACAAGCTGTCATGTATCATTCAGAAAAAATCCATAGTCCAGTAACAAGTGAAGACAGGGAGAACAGTCTCACAGTCAGATTCTGTGCATTGTTGCTGCGGTGTGTGGATGGAAACATTCAGAAAGGAAAACTAGAGTGATGTTTTCATCATTAGTGCTGCTACTCTCAGTGCAGAGCATCACAAATCCAGCCCTGTTCTGTCAGGAATCTGTCATCGATGCATCATTTATTGTAACTGATAAAAATAAACAAAACAACAGTGATGAATACGAAAAGATGTGTTGAACGTATAGCAGGTTCAACTTCTGCTCATAGCTGACACAATCTGCCTGAGTGAAGTCACGGTGATGAGAGACACACAAACACAGATGTCCACATCACACAGATAAATTGAGGATATGATAAAGTGAGTGTTTAAAGAGAATTTCAGATACAGGTACAAAAACTGGTCATCTATCAGCAAAATTATAATCCAAGTTGGTAATTTGTTTGATTCAATGAGTTCCAAAACTTTCCTAGTCTTCCTAGTTTCCCCTTTCCCAACTCTTTTTCATTGCATTGCTGTCATGCAATTATATTAGCACATACTTTCTTGAAGTTGTTGAGGTAAAACAATATGTATAAAAACCATTAGAAGTCAGTGGGTGTCAAGCCCAGTTGAAAAAAGAAAAGACAAAAAAATGTTGCCATTATGAGTCACATACTGTAAATGTATATGAATTGCAATTGGCACCCTTCAGCATCTTTATGAGACGCATGGGGCTTTCAGTTGGCCGAGGTCATGGCAATCCATCCAGTATTTATTGATATATTTCAGTCTGGACTAAAGCTATACACAATAGACAACACCAGACACAGAAGAAAGCAAGACATATCTGCATTAAAATCAGTTCAGTTTGCTATTGTTATTTCTACCAATAATAAGGAAGGATTGGTTCTATTTCTAATATTGGCAAGATCAAAATTTGAAATTCAGACATATTCTCACAGAGTGCTGGGATTAATATGTATTTCATCGTAGCAGAAAAACAAGTCCCAACACTTGTGAATAATAGAGCTGTTTCTTTTTCTTGCTGGTGTGACATGTGGCCGGATCACTCATAGAATACAGCAGTGATGTCTTCATTACAAGGGTTTGGTGTTCATCTTAGGAAGAAAAAGATAACAAGGTATTGTCTGACGAGAATTTCTCAGGAATATGTCATTCAGACATATTGTAGCTGGAGTGAAAAAATAACAAAAATCATGAATATGAATTTCACAGGGAAGTCTACAGTGCAGTCAATGTGTGTTTGTAAATGATGTGACACTGTGACATCAAATTACTATCATTACAGCAGGGATGTTAGTAATAATGGCTGGTATTGGTGCTGGATGTGATGATGGTTATGAGGAAGAGAATAAGAAATGTAAGTGTCACTAATCTGCTGTGAATACATGATTCATGAGTGGGAGGAAATTATCTAAAAGCAACAATACATTTATACCTACAATACAGTGATAATTAGTTTTTACATATTTCACTGCTCTTCTTGGCAGATTATACATTTTAAGCCTGACCTCTTTTATCAGTTCCAGTACGCACTGGTATTTCTAAACACAGTGTGTAAATTACTTTTACAGCAATACAGGAATAAAGGTGCATGTAAGGCCTTAGAGGGTCCATTAGTCCCCAGTCCTTTTCCATTTGTGCCCGTGTCCTACAATGTGAGCAAGAGAAGAGGAAGAAAACAACTTGTAAAATGCCCAGCCACTCACAGTTTTCACATGCAGTGCTACATTACAGTTAACATGGCTAAGGCCAGGTTTAAATGTAATCTATATGCTTACACAATCTACTAAAAGAAGCATGATGTGTGCAGAGCAAGTGTGTTGTTGAGCAAGATAGTATTTCAGGGTAGATGTGCTTAGTGCAGACAGCTGTTAGCAATCGAAGAAGAGCGGACAAGTTTGTTTGTGTTTTGGGATCCATAGTACACTCACTCACTCACTCACTCACTCACTCACTCACACACACACACACCAATTCTACTTTGACCAAATAAATCAAAACCAATACCAATAATGTATTTTTTTGATGTCTAAAAAATGTGTTTGATCTTTTGTTGTTCCATCAGTTGGGCACCAACCAAGCACCCAAACTGCTTTTCCTTTTACATTTTTCTGATCCCCTGAGTCTAATACTCCAGAGTTAGATGGAGATAATAGATATGTTTTCTTGTGCCATTGTCTCCATACGAAGACGTGCAACACCTGAGTTCAGTTTGAAATCACTCAGCAGCAGCAGGCAGGAGCCAGACTCCTCATGCTGGGCCCTTGAGCCGACTGAAGGGAATGTGAATGAAATTTGCACCAATGAACCGGTGCAACCACTGAGACTGCAATCCTTCTCCACTGTGTGACAACACATGCTTTCACAGAGCAGTGAAAGACAGTGTTATGTTTATCTTTAAGTTTGTCTTGAGAGGCAACAACAAGTAATGGCTGTTAAATCGCAGGAATCAGCAAGCATTTTTCTTCCTCTTAGCTGTGGAGGCAGACATTGTTAAATCCAGCACCTTGCCTCAGTTTCACAATGGTACAAAGATTAAACTTCATATTGCAGCACTTAGAGCTGATTCTGGGGTCTTGATGAAAAAACTGCATTTACATTTTAGACATGTACCTAATGTTCCCGTCAAGAACTATTTGCAATAATCATAAACTAAATTGCAGCCATTATCCCCTCACCAACTTAACATCAACACAACACAACAGCTATTTTTGCATTATGTTGAGACAATATGATAGTAAACAATGTAAATGAAGTGTAAAGCAAGGCGTTAAAGCCCATTTACATTTCTATTGAGGCTGTGGATACCTACACACATTATGATACATGCATAATGCATTTAAAAGTTGTTTTGATTTGTGTTATTATCAACATTATGGTAATGTAACCTCACAGATAAAGATATGTAGAATAGAGGGGAAAAGTTGCACATTACTTTGATGATTTAAGTTGTTCATTTCAAAGATTTGTAATCACTGACTAAGTTGGGTTTTTTTTTTGTAATAACTGAATAATAAGAAGTGGCGGCATCCCTGTTCATACTGCGTTAACATCCTGCTAATTCAGTCCTTGGTCTGGTATACAAGCTGTAACGAATTAGCTGCTTAAAAACACTGACTGTATATGAGGTTTATATGTTTGAATCAAAATTATAACTTCAAGATAATTTATGTGCTTTTCGAGTTTTTACAAGTAGTAGTAGTATTAACCAAACTAACTATAACAGATGATATGATAGCATATCACTGTACTCTGTGTTTTGTAAGACACCCAAATGTGAACATTACTACCAAAAAACACCTGTGTTTTCACTGCCCTAATTGTGCAGTAGAAAGGAGAGAGAAGGTATGACACAAAAGAAAAAGACATTTTTCACACGTTGCAATTACACTGCCAGTGGAATAATGATTTTTTTAGACATATTTTTTTAAAGCCAAACAATCAGTGATAGAATCTGGTTTGGTTGTGTTACTTATGTAACAACTGTGAAAGTCTGGACAGATATTGATGTCTACTATAACAATTTGGCCAACGGTCCATATTTGTTGTTTATTTTTTTGTTGGTATTTATGAGTCTCCCTGCTCAGGGATCTGACTGCACTTAAACAACACGAATGCAGCCAGTTTAAAATGGATGTAATAAATTGGATGACCACTGGATACTGGCTTGCACAAAGAAAAATATATATTTAGGAAACTAAAATGGAAAGAAACTGTGTTTTTGCAAAGGACCCTTCAAAACATATTATTGAGTATTACAAATATTCTAAACTGAGTTCAAGGCATAATGCTAATTCTGGCTTCATAGTAAATTTCACCAGAACAAAACTTGCAATTCATTCTTTTATGAATAGAAAAAAATGTCTTGTCATGTTTTCTGCGAATGATGCAAAACAGTTCAATATAAAGAATATTTTTTTTAGGTTAAGGTAAACTCAAAAATAGCAGTAACAATACTCTGCAAAAAGACTCCTGCAGACACAAAAATGTGCTTTGCTGTGGCTGTGGCCCAAACCTATTTGGAACTACTGAAGCTTCTGGCTTATCCCACTTCAATAGGCAGCCATCCAGAAAGAGAGCTTCTTTATACACAGCAGTCTACTGTGGGCTTCGTAGGCGTGGAAGAGCAGACACGTTGGGTTTAATACATGCACGCAGAGCTACTTGAAAAACTGGAAAATCTACAAGAAGCATCCTTAAACCCAGAATAGACAAATCCAGTCTGCTACAGTTTTAACGAAAAAGAAGAATTCATGGTGGTGACGTTTTGAATTTAGAGTGTTTTTTTGTTTTTTTTTTAAACACAGCAACACACATCAATTATTCTTAAGACAAAACACAAAATCACAGGGTTTTGGGTGCTGCGTATCAAAACAGCCGTTTCCAGAGGTCCAAAACTCTTTACATGCTCTCCTGAAATGCCTCCTTGCTATCAAGACAATAATGTAAAGGAATTGTTATCCCCTTCAATGTACTTGTGGTCTTTTATTTTATTTAATATTTTTCTACAGTAAGATATCAGCCTTCCTTTGGTACTGACACACGGACTGAAACATCTCCAGATGCATTGAAATGAAGTTCGGTCCACGTACCCTGGTGCCCTGTGGATGAATGCCAGAGCCTTCGTCTGTTCTTTGTGTTGCACTGGGATGTAAACATTGAGTAGACATTATTTTTAGAGCAGAAAATATGCTATGTTAGGCTGACTTTTTTCTGACACTTTCAACTCTCCTGAGCAGAAACACTCATATCAGTATATACTGTAGCTGCTAGCGATTGTCATGTGTGTTTATCATAACTGAACACAACCTGCCTACTTGACATACCTAACTTTTGTCACCCAGGAGGAATGATTAATACTTTTTAAAAACTTATCTTATGCTTGCTTGTCAAATTGCCTCCAAACCAAATACCATTTTTAAAACGTAATTTATTTATTTATTTGTCTTAGCTTGAATACAACAGATTTTAATGAATAGATTTTAGAGTGTCCTGCATTGACAGCTCAACTTGATATTGCTGTTATGGATATGTAATCAATAAAGACATGGTACCTCCCTCTCAAAAAGTCACTCTCTCCCTGTTTACTATTGCTCATCAACTTGGAGCCTATTTTCTTACACATCCCAATAAATGACACGTTAATCCTAGTGGGACAGCCGGGTGGAAATGAGTATTGAAAGGAATTAGCAAATGACATTTTAACAAGGATGTCTGTGGTGATATAATGGGGCCTAATGAAAGTAATGCTTCTGCTGATGTGCTGACAACACAGCATTCTCCCAGCTGCACCCTGTCTTGGCCTCATGGGATGAGTTAAAGAGAAAACAGAAAGGGACAACACACTGATGGGGGAATAGAAATTAAACAAAAATAGACTTTGTCCAAACAGGGAGAGGTTGTATGGTTTAAGAAATTTCATTTTGTCTGAATAAAAGTAGGGAAAGTTCACAATGTCAGGCCCCTCGGATTACTTATTTGTTTGATATCAAACATAACTAAAAATATTCCATTAAAATATTTTCTTTGGACTTTCCATTACATAGTAATCTGACTTATAAATACAATACAGATATAAATACCCTATTAGTGTTTGTTACACTGGTCATTATATGCAGGACTGAGTTTGGGCGAGCAGCCAGTCTTCTACTAAATCTATGATGTCACTAGATAATGCTGCTTTTTGGCAGAAATATTGGTCACCAAAAGTTTAATTTTAATCATTTATTTTTTTTTTTTCATACCACTGTAGCCATCGGCCAAATACTTTTGTGCACATTTATGACTGTGGCTTTTGCCTTTATTGTGGTTTGCTCTCTGTCAATAACCAGAAATGTCTATATAACATGAAGAACTGCATTTAGATTGTGTGAACTGAATTCTGAGATTATCGAGAAATTCATTTTACAATGAAGATTAAGTACAGTTCCAGAGCAACTGAATTATATTTTACAATATTACATTCATTGTCGAGATTAACTGAATACACCTCCCAACTAATAAATACAATTATTCATTTGTATCCACACTTGGAAACGAATTCAGGCATTAACTGTTCCTCTACCCACCTGTACAGTCTCTGTAATGGCCAAATGTTAACAGGCCATGAAGGGAAAA
>JAOWBC010000182.1:9733271-9752608 GCA_028566105.1 Hypoplectrus providencianus
ACTTTTAACATATAATTTTTAAATAACTGATTAATGTGAGTTTTCTTTTTAAACTACTGCTGAAAATATAGGCCTAATAAATGTTTTGTTGACTTGGCTATAGTCTTCCTCTGTTTCCTGGCGCATTGCATCATATCTTGGCATGGTACTGCCACCTTCTGGTCAATCCCCTGGTCCCATCCAGGAAAATGTTTACAATTTTCAATATAAGGTATTGCCACAGGTAAAAACAATATAACAAGTACAACCGTTTTTAACAAAATTCTTGGAAAACTCATCTTTTCATGTATTTTTTTTTTTTATCTTGATCTCGATGTATTATAGCTTACATAAGCAGTTAACTATACCACAGACATAAACCGCACACACTATTCAAATTTATATTGGCACCACCACCATCATCTTAATCAACAAGTTAAAATAGATGGGAATGGCGTAGGAGACCATCAGTTGATAGAAGCTATGAAAAAAGGTGAAATCATATTGGGTAATGTAGAGCAAGGATAGCAGGAAGGGGCAAGCAGGACTCATTATCGAGTCGCACCTCTTCTGGCTGAATTTGTATGTGTTGACAAAAGAGGTTGAGAGGAGGGAGGAAAAGAGAACTATGGGGAAATGGTTAGATGGGAGAGCGAGTAAGATCAGAAATAATGAGCAGCATGGAGACAAAAGTGGAGGAACATACAATTCCATTTTGAGGTAACTTTCTGGTGAAGGTGTGTAACAATTACCTCATTTTCTCATGTATTTCTGAAATATAGGAGATATGCAGTGGCAGGAAGAAGATAGCAGCAGGAACTGTGTGTTGATTTTGCACTATGCTTAGAACTGTGGTTCTCAATGTGTATCATAATTACAATTCAAAAGGAAAAACATGGGGGGTATACTCCCTATCTTGTAAGAGTTCCTTGGCTGAACAAAAATTGAGAACAGCAGAGTAATGGCCAGAAATTTTAAGTGTTTCCAGCTCTGAGTGATCTCGCTATATAGCACAGAACAAAAATATATTGTCTTGTCTTCTTTTTTAAAAAGATGCATAAACTAAATAATTTTAGTCCCACGAATTTAAACTACAGAGACTGAATGTCATCTTTGCTTTACAAAATTCAGAATCGCACATTATCAGGGCATTTTATCATTTCTTATCCATGTCCTCAGTGATCAGAAAAAAATCCAAATAAAGCAATACCAGGGTAAAGAAAATATTAGTCAAGCAACAGCATCCTCTTTGCAACAGCAGGGGAAACTGTGTGGTAGTGGAGGCAAAGGGAGAGTGATGGAAAGGAATCAGAGACATGCTGCATAGACGAAAAGTCCTATGCCTTTCTTTGTACAGTGCACAAGATGGAGTTTGATTATCCTCAATCAGACCACATTATACAGGCCCTACTTCAGTTGGATCCTTTGTTGCTCTTCTTCAAACAGAAATGTTAACAGGACTACCACAGACTCACTTTTGTTGTAAGTTAATGTTTAAACTGCAAGGTCTTCTTCCTGTCATGTAAATGGTAGTGTATTATATGTGGCATCTGAATTAAAAATCAAAGTGACAAGTAAGAGGGGAAATGGGCTGAGACAAGCCTAGTAAAGAAGAGATGAATCATTTTTGTGAGCAACAGGAAAATAAAACAACTTTGCTGTTTAGGGCAGCAAATGTGAAAACCTGTTAAGAGTTGGCTATATGTTCCATCACCACCGGGAGCAAAACAGGAATTAATGTGAAAATGTTACATCATTTTACTCTCACACATTTGGTTTTGCTCAAAACAATGCAGCCATAAAAGTGTGCATGTGTGAGTCACCAAGTCACACAGATTGTTGCACAAACCCAATTATATGCTGACATCAACAAAACACAGCTTTTGCAGTGCTAGGAAATCAGCCTCCAAACCCCAGAGGAACAGCACAGGCTCTGAACAGAGCTGTAGTCAAGATCAGTTTGGTCAAGTTCACGTCAAGTCCACAATTGGAGTTGAAAGTCTGACAGGGTTTAAATGCGGTTGAAGTAAGTCAAGACTGAGAGCAAGAACCAATAGAGTCCCTTTTTTTAGAGGATACAGGATACAGTTTTACAGGACTACAGTTCATCCTGCGTTCAATCATAAATCACTTTTCAACTTTTTACAAGTCAGCTAAAAGAAACTAAAGGATATCAAATTATTTAATATGCCAAAGTAATGAGAATTCACACCATCTAGTTAATACAGCACACTCTTGCCTATAAGCATGGCAGAAAAATCATACTAGGAATATAAATTTAAAAACCTAACTAGATGACTTTACTTTTCAAAATAGGAGCAGACAATATGCTGAAGGTGCTCATGTGGCACTTTTATTAATCAGTCAAAAGGAGTGTACAGAGGAACACCATGGGCATTAAGGACTCAAGTGCACTTGAGACTGTCTGAAGGATAAATGGCATGCATCCTTCACACTATTCTAGCATCCTTTACTGTCAAGTGCATTGTCTGCCACATAGCAAGCAGAAATTTGCAGACTTTGAAAATACTGTCTCCCATATATTTCACCCAACATATTTAATAAATTAAGTAAGATAAGATAGTCCTTTATTAGTCCCACAGTGGGGAAATTCTGGCATATATATGCCAGAATTTCTTATATATTATGCTGCTATATATTATTTCTTATTATACAGAATACTTATATATCATATAAGTATATACAAAGGAAAGTTGTGAAAACTAATCATCAGTGCATTACAAATTGGGAAATATTTAAAAAACACTGATAAGGTCAGTCAAAATTTATTTTAATATTTAAATAATTAATATTATTGCAGAAGAATCTTTAATGCAACTATTAAATCACAAACGCAGGATCCTACAGGTTCCTATAGGTTCCTAAAGGTTGTTTTTCCTTTCCCTATAAGGATTAACCAATGGTTTCTATTTTTGTTATACATTACATTTTCTCACTGCACATTCAGCACTACAGCAGATGGCATACAATATGTAATATTAAAAAAATGATTTTAGAATTTTAATGTTATGATCACTCACTAAAAGAAACCATTTGTGTTATAAACCTGACTGCGGAGTCTGCAGCAGGTTTTACTTCCCTCTCTGTGGCTGAAAAAGCACTCTCCTGTATCATTATCTGCCATCTTCAATAGCAGCTGGCATATCTGGAAGCAGGAAACTACTCAGGCTAACCATAAGGTGTTTACATTTTAGGCATTTAGCTGTCACTCTTATCCAGAGCAACTTACAATGAGTGCAGCAGTGGAATACATTATCTAGGATCAACAACACTGCAAACAACCTGTGCTGGATAGACAGATATTTCTTTGTGAAAGGTAAAAAACAAGTGCAAAAAGTGAAAAAAGAGCTTTTCCTTAAAGATTTCCTTTAAATGACCTGAAGAGGTAGAGAGGGGAGAGTGATTATGACGATTAACATCATGATTTATCTGATAATATATTTCTGTTTCCACCTGTGGCATACATAAATTATTAATTGAAATACCGTTCCCTCAATCTTAGGGACTGGTCTCCCCTCATAAAGAACAATATACAGGCATTTTCACAGGCAGCAAAATACCATGAATATTTACGTTTTAGACTGTCCTCTACCAAATGTTTGATGTAACTCTCATGCCCCACATGAAAACAACAGTAAACAATTTTAAACGTAACTTAAGTTTTTTTATCCAACTTAAATCTTTTAAGCAGCTTATTTGGCTCAAGGTTTGTGAATCACGTTCACATTTATTTATTATTTTCTCATCTTTTAGAATGCCTAATGTCTTTGTACGGTCACAAACCAGTTTAGAATGCTCCGCTGTAACCTGACCCCCAGATAGACCATATGGGAAAATCAGACAAACTATCATATGTGGTGTTATGAGTGGCATTGACAATTGGTCTATTCTGGCGTTAAGGTTTTAGAGCTTGTTGCAACAATGTCAGTTTTCGAGACGTTGACAAGTTAAGGTTTGTTAATGCTGGTATGATAGCTGGTCATATAGACAGACCTACCTTGTCAGTGCTGGAGAAGGGTCAGGCTGCACCATTATCATTCTGCTACGGTGGAGGGCTAAATCCCAATCATTCTGGCGATGCTAAGCTGGAGTGCTCATCGTGATGCTGAAAAACAAATAGCAGGTTATGGTTAGGGGAGAAGGGGAGCAAAATGTGAGAAACAACCATCAGACTGGTGAGTCAGACTACATGAAAGCACATAAAAGATCGATTTAACTTCTGGACAGGTGTAGACAACTTGACCAGGACCCTCATGAAATACTCTCTATTTCAAAGCAGACCCCTTGTGCTGTTCTTGTGTTAGTGTGAAGGTAAACTAACCACAGTATGTAATTTAACATAGTTAGCAAAACATACTGAGGTGTTGTTAAAGTGATCTTGCATTTAATTTGTACAAGGTATGCATTTTGGTCAAGCTTTGCTCCTGAGCATGTGGATGCAGAGATATTCTGTGATACAATTTAAAAAAAGAAGACAGAAATGTGTTGTGTTTGTGTCCTCTGAGAATTTTATCAGTTCCTCATTAAAAAAGTGAGTGAAATACAGAAATCCCTTGGCAACGTCGTGTCTAGCTGTTGACTACTCTGTCGACTTATACGAGCTACAGGTGTGAAAGTCAACTTTCTATCCTGATGTTTCTCAAGAATTGAGGCTTGAGAACTTTTCTTGTTGAAAAAGTAACTTTTAAATGTCTGAAAAAGCATTCTGGCCATGCCAGAAGTGTTTTCCATCGCGGCTTAAAAAATACACTGACTAGCACCTTCAAAATTAGATGCATGGTTATTCTTTCAAATAGTCAGAATCCTTCTTCAGTGGTCCTTGATATCTTCTGACGTATGCATCAGTCATCAATAGCTCACATTTATTGTGGGTCACAGCTGCAGAGGAAGTTTTTCTTAATTGATGCTCAGCCATCATCCTCATCATCATTTAGAGTAAGGTGAGTTAATTGGCAGAATTTGTTTGTCTAGCCAGGAATGTAGCAGCACCATTAGACCAGTACATCTTATGAAACAACCAGGGACACAATTTGGAGTGAGCTAGGTTTATGTACTCTGTTGTTTATCGGAAACAGATAATGCTATGTGTTGTGCATGACTGCATCTTTCCAGTGGATGTGTGTGTTAGTTTATGGACTGGAAGGGGGCTCTCTCACACCCGTCATCAGCAGTGGACAAAGTAGAATGGGGCAGCAGTCTTGGAGGACATGAACTCCTGAACTTTGGCTCCACAAACATCTCTGCGACTGGGGGAAGGGTGGAGGAGTGTGTCCTTGAAATGGCTTTGGCACCGTTGGCACACTAGCTGCACATTACGACATGCACACACTCAATGTCTCCTTCTCTCTCCATGTGTGCCTTTTTGCTCTCTTTAACTTTATATTTATCTGTCTCTCCTCTTTTATCTGTCTCTAATAGCCCATCTGTCTCCTTTTGTCCTTCCCTCTTTTCATCTTTATCCTGCTTTCTGACTGTTAGCAACTATCCGTCACGTAGCTGACCTCTACATACAGATCACCAACCCCTATAGCTCCTGATTGCTGTGAGAGTTATTGCTGCTCTTTGTGTGACTTTGTGCAAACGCTATACCTACAACCATATTTAGTACTTAAACACACAAAGCATGTGCAATCATACATATATTAGGACACATGCAGTAACACACTGACATTGTACTTGTGCATTTCTATGTAATTTTGCATGTGTGTGTGTGCCAAATTTTAACACAGACACAAATTAATTTGCTCACATGTAGACAGTACGTCGACTGAGGAACCTAGTGTTCTCTCAGCAGTTTATCATTGCATTGATCTGAAGAAGTGGAGCAGAAAGGAATGGAAGGTAAAATGCTGAGGTGAGCCCGTTCCAAACTATTAACCGCGCATCACAAAGAACTGTGTGTACCAGTACGACACATTTATTCAGGAGACATGCCGGATGGCACACACATTCTCTCATATGTACAAGTATGAACTTAGTTTTGGATCTTCCACCAACATGGATGGTCTCCTTCCTTATAAATTAAACTGATGTGATGACAACATCTCATTTATTCTTAACCTCAAATTGAAACCTTTTGAATAAGTTTAAATTGTTTTCTTTTTTATTTAAAAAACACACACAGATTTATTCTTATGACATTAGCTGATGTACAATTAAAATACAGATTGACCTTATAACAGTAAGAGCTATCATACTTTTAAATGAATTGCAATGAATAAATAGTTTGCTTACATTGTTAATTCAGCACACATGGCCTATTTGTACTCCAAGGTCAGTTGTAGAATTGACCTTAATTGTTTATAATGCAAAACTACAAAAGCTTGTGATTGGGGGTAGTAACTGCAAAGAAATCCTAGACAAAAATTATGCCACGTGTTTGGTACCAGGAGCAGAGTAGATCCAAGCAGACATGCTATCAGTGATGGTGAGGATCACACAGACTGGAATCCCATCAAAAACAACCCCATAGGTTTTTTGTACAAGCACCAAAATGTGACCCATAACAAGCGCTCTGGCGGCCTTAATAATGATAAATGACCAAGTGATGCAGAGCTTAAATGGCAGAATTCATACTCCCAAGTGAAAATTATGCTATTTTAACATAAAGGACTCTTTTGTACCTATGTAATTTCTGTTTTTACTTTTCATGTCCTTTATAACACTTTACCAGGAAGTTTATTGCTGTTAACCTAGATCAGTGGGTTTGTAGCCTAAATTAAATGAAACTGCACATTTTCTTTCTTTTTCAACCATATCTAAATGCATAAATACATGTGCACTATTTCTAGGACACTGCTCTGTGAATTCCAGAAGGCTCATATGTGTTGTTTAACAAAAACTCATATAAGTTGTTATGGGTGAAATTGACAAATGACTTATTCTGTCATATAGGTTGGAGATGTTGGACCACAAGATGCATCGCCATTGTCAAATATTGCTTGCGTTTTCTAGATAATTTATTTTTTTTCTTTTGTTGGCAAAGTATTTTCTAGACATTTTTTGGCTGTTCTTAGCTTCCATTCAGGCCGTGCCCCCTTTTTGACCACATGTGTAGGATGTGGGTAGCTATTCCACAAGTCAGGCCCAAAACCTTCTACCTGTGAGTACTTCCCACTGTCAGCTACTGTCTGTGCAACTGCTACGATTGTTCTGAAAAGTGTTACAGAAATACATTGCAAATAAATAATAACCAGGGACTTTGGAAATTCTATCAAGTATCACAACGAGATACACAGAGAGGAAAAACAGAGCATGCGTGCTACTGTTTAAAAAATAACTTTGTTTTACTTCTCTTTGATCTATCAGCTAAGATATATTTCCGCACAATATGTTCCCATCATCTCTGCCAAGCGTTATCTCTGCCTTAATAGTGCACACTTTCTGCTTCATAGATCTGCATTCCTTTGACCTCAAAGGCATTAGTCTCCATCTCCTCCCCTTTATAACATCTGAAAGCTCTGCTGCACCCGTGGGAGCAGGCTTCGCATTCCTGTGGGAATGCTGCGCTCTCCATCTTAGCAAGAGGACTTTTTTTTTCTACACATGACAAGGCCATGAAATATGACATTGACACATAGAAGCTGGTGCTTGTACAGATAGGCAGAATACAGAACAAGGTTTTAAAAGCATAACCGTTCTGACGGGAAGGAACTGCCGGCCGTCACAGCCGCTGATGAGATGTGAGGTAAGGGTGCCATTTCTGTCACGCCACGCTGTATGTAAATGACAGCCGGCGTCAGTCAAGTACGGAGAGTTAAAGAGATAGAAAGTGAAAAGAGGAGTGGGGGTATAGAGAGAGGGAGAGGGGGAGCACTGACACACTGGTCAGTGCATTTTAATGTCAATTAAAAAGCAGCACCATGACAGGAAACTCTCCATAAAGCCAAGGAGCTGTGACGGAGGGACTAATAGCAAGGACAGAGCAACGCCTCCCCTTCTTTTCTCATTGCCCCATCTTGTGTTTATGCCCTCCTATCACTCATTTTCCTTCCAATTCTCTCATTCTCTCATTTTCCCTGCATGTTGTTACTCACAATGTCTTTCCTTCCTTGACCCCTTTGTGCTCTCTAATTTCTCTCCCCACCCTCAAGGCCAAAGATGAGAAGAACATGGATATGGATGCAGCCTTCATATGAGTCATGATAATGGCTGTAACTCCTCTTGACCCCCCTCACCTCACCTTTCAGGTCCCTCGAGAAGAACCAAATGCCAACTGTAATTTGCATAGAGCCCATTAGCTTCCCTCCACTAACTCGAAAAAGAGGAGAGAGGCTCGGAATCACCTTATTACACACAAGAATCTGGAATTTGTTTCCTTCACACCTGGGCTGCACATCTCTGGCTGGAGAGCTTGAGTGACTGCGTTTGAAAACAATTAACTTTGCTAATTTAATGATCGCTCATTTGAATTCAGATGTTTCTAAATTAATCAACATCCATGTCAAAGCTTTTCCTATAATTTTCTATCTATCTACAGTTTTTGGTGTTGTACATTTATTCGGTAAAACATTCGAGGTACCAGTGTTTATCTGTGTTCTGAAACAGTTGAATGAGTTTCATCGCATTTCCATGTGACAATGCATCATCCATGCAAATGGAGATGATGCAAGTGCAGGCTTTTATGTGCATTTAAGCTAATGCACTGTCCTTAAGTATCTGTCTGCAGGGATGGACATATGGTTACATACTGAACAGTCTCTCCACCAAACAGGTAATGGGTAGGCCTTGATTAATGCTTTACTGGGGCTTTCAATGATGCTTTATGAGACCTGAAGCATAAATGTGCTCCTTTGCCCTCATGTTCATCATATTCATTTGACAGCAAAATTTCACTCTCACTACATGTATCTCATTTGGAACATTTAGCTTGACAAATCAATCTGGCTATACGCTGAAAGCTTTGCCTTGACAATGACAAAAAGCTGCTGATTTACGTCACAGACGGCTGCTTTGGATTTGTCCACTGCCATTACAGTTCCATGACCGCATGACCTTCAATGTCAAGCTGTTTGTTTGAGGAACTTTTGTTGTATTTGTAACAATAACATTTGTATGCTATGTTGTATGTATTTATTTTGTATGCTTTAGCACTTAATTGTGTTGTCTCCTTCATATTCATACAATGTAGCTCTGTTTATCCCAACTTTGACCTTACTTGAGATAAAATTCATTTATTGGTTGTTAGCCACACAGCAGTTCCAGTGGAATAGTGAGTAGTGATAAACTGCACCATCAATTACTTAATCACTTCATTTAATCTCAACACATCACATGAAAATAACAGCTACCTTTTCTTAACAAAGGCAGTATATTGAGGTAAATTGCACAGAAAAAACAGAATACATGCCCATATGGGACAAGATGGGGTCAGCTTAATGGTATGATACAAGACTGTCCTCCCCATTCAAGACGAAAAATATAGGACGTTTGCACAGACAGCAAAATACAACTCGTGTTTACATTGTAGACTGACCCCAGCAGCCGTCATGCTAATGTAGTCGTAATGGCTGACAGGACTCCAAACATGAGGGAGGGAGGTGGAGGGTCAAAACAACAGCTAATTGTCACCCAGGAGAACTGGGGTCATGACCCATGTGAAGCAAAAAAAAAAATGTATGTAACAAGTGCTTTTTACATAACTTCTATGGCTCACATCACCCCCTGTCAGTACTTCACTTCGAGCATTTACATATTTGCATTTATTCTATAAGGGTCTTTTATGATGCATTGCTAGGAATGTTTTTTGCGCTATAGTTCAGTGGTTCTTCACAGCAAAACTCCAGCAAGAGCAGCCTTTTATACAACCCTGAACCGTACAAGCATGTATCATAAGGTGTGTGCTATTTTTAGAATGCTCCGCTCTTTACTCCGAGTGATGAAACGCTCATGTGCTTTTGACGAACACTCAAATGATTCTGGTTTGTATTCTCAAAATTTCTATTGTTTTGGTTTGTGGGAGTGAGTTTGGATAAACCTAACATTGGGCTGCCAGTCTGCTCAATAGAAGTAGGTAATTGTGAGACTTGTATTTTTTTGGACAAGCTCCTGTAGATTCTCAAAAGGGCTTGTTGGGTCAGGTTGACACCTCTTGCGAAGAAATGTATGTTGTGTGTCAAACAGAAATAAATTTTAAAAAGTCAAAATGCACAGCAAGGGCATGAAACTACACTGTTGTTTCCTCAGTAATCTTGTCTTAAATTGTGCATCTGGCTCTTACTATTCCCAAGAAGAAACAAAGAGGCCACAGATGCACTCTGATATCTCTAATGATTAGATTAATTAACAGCTGCTGCAAAAATCCCCTATCTGCCTTCATTCAAACCATTTTAATTAAAGATGAAAGGGGAAATAATTTCCACCCCAAAATCATGAAGTAAAGCACGTATACATAATCTGTTGCTTTGGTTAATTTGACCCTTAGTTATGTCTGTATGTGCACTCCTTTTTTATTCCTCAGCTGCACCATTATGAAATTATATAAAATGCAGCCTTTCACAACTGTATAAAAAGTCAAGATGCAATCTCTAGAGCAGATTAATTTGGTGCTACTTCTAAGCATTCGCACAATTCAAAGTCTGCATAGAAGCTAAAGTTATATGTTGTTAGGGGCATAAAGAACACATATATTCAAAGGACTGTGTATTTGAGTCTGCCCTGAACAGATCAAACTAAAGCACTATCTCATTCAGTGTGGGCATTCGTTGCGGATTTGTCAGATAAGCAGAAGAACTCAACAACAAAGACTTCAGTGTTTCTGCATTCTCTCCTGTTACCACAAGGAAACTGTTTGGCCACTTCAAAAGGCATGACAGGAAAATAAAGAGACACAATCTTGGAGAGATAATCAGAAAAAGAGCCCAAAGTGTTTTATAACCTCAAACAAATACAGGCACACAAGTGGTGATCAGAGCTGGAGATTTATCAGGCCGGAGCACAGCACATTTTATGCCTTTATCTCCCTTGGTATACAGGGAGATATGAGAACAGGTCAGCAGGATGCCTCTGCCCCCACCAGCCTCCCAGCCTTCCAGCTACTGAAAGCAGTCAGAGTGAAAAGATGATTGCTTTCTCTGAAAAGTCGGTAAATAGTTTTGTCTGGTGTTCCAGTGAATATTAGATTACCACTGAGCATTCTCATACTTCTGTGTGCCACTTGGAAGGAAGGGGGTCATTTGCAAAGCAAAGACTGGGAATAAGTAACAGTTGGAGAAAGAATCAGATAATTAAAATATAGATGGATCATTTTACAGTTCAAATGCAGACAACAGGACAGGTGAAGAAAAAGCTATGGTGGGATTTAATTTCGGGGAAACATATAGCTTTAAGTTTAACTGCCAGATAATTGGTTGCCATTACTCTAATTTGATGATACTAGCCGTGTCAGCTTCTGGCCGGTATTGTTTTCACCTTGAGGTGCATTTCATCATGGCACTACTAAAGTGGTTTAAGGTAAAGATAACTGAATTTGCCAATGTGAAAGCATCTACACACAGTCATGAAACCTTTTAGGTGTATAGCCGAGATCAAAGTCAGAGTCAACAAGACTAGAGGTCCAGAACGATACAGGTTTTTTTTAATTTTTTTTATTAACCTCATAAGCTCTATAAAGCCCGATCTATTTCCTGTTATCCATTTGCCAGCTGTGCCCTATTTTGAGCTAATGACAGCAATACAATCAATAATCATCGCCAGTTTTCATGCATTTTAGAGACATTTTACAGATGTGCATCTCAAAATCGTGTGTTGTTGTCAATATAGTTAAAGTGGCTGCTATAACCCTTCCGTCCTTGACAGTGTCAGGTGAACCTCTCCCATGGATATTATTCAGTACACTGAATAATATCCATGGGAGGTACAGCTGTTGTGTAGATGTTATGGGTTTTTTTATCTTTACATTGGCAATCACTTACCAAAAGCATTCAAACTGCTCCACTCATTTAAATGTAGGCCAGATTTTCCATGTGAAATGTGCAGTGAATATTATTTGAAGGGGAGAGTATATTGTAGTTACTCAATAATAAGAGACTCTGACAGGCACTGGGGACTAAAATAAAGTGGGATTGGGTCCTACCCAGTAAAAATAAATGTTCCATATGGTTACCTGACAGTCTTGACTAAAAATTTAGGTAGGTAATTCACATATACTAGTCAGGGCCAGTATTTGGGAGTTATATTATTTTCTTACATGACGGCTTAATATCTAAACACCAGCAATATCTTACGTAACAGATGGTTAGTCACCATGGACAGCTGATAGAGGGTCCAGTGGACCAATCTGTCACTTGGCAAACCACCATTACCCGCATTCAATCACTTCCGCATGAAGTGACAAGATGAGTGTAGAGATGGCCGCCAATGGCTCAGTAGGAAGCAATTTGTCTAAGATTGGGCCTCCCACTCTGTTACAGCACACATCAAAACAAATCTTTATTGTTCTATCTCTGTTTACAACATAATTACTAGAGGATTTATGCCACGACTGTCCCCCAGCTTTGCCTTGGGTGCAGAGTTTCCACATAGTTGGGTGTCCTTGCAGAAGCGCATGCTGCCCGCACACCTGGCACAGCAGGGGAAACAGATTAGGATGGCATATGCAGCAGTTACTGGACGGCCTCCGCAAATGTCTGTCTTGGGACAGGCAGTAAAACAGTGAAGTAATCCAGTCACACACCATTTTGCACACACTCTGCTTAAACCACACACACACACACACACACACACACTTTAGAAAGATTTAGAACTTAAACAAGCCTGCATCCAAGTTTACCTTAACAGTTTGAACATGATCAAAAGATCTAACCTGAGCCGTACTCACACCATGAAGAATTCGAGCCACACATGAAGTGTGTTACCCATCATAGTGAAGCGTGAAATCCCAAATAGAAAGTGCATGTTTGCAAGGCTAAGAACAAATGCTGTAGATGCTTTACATCCGTATAATCTTCATCTCACTTCCTCACATTACCACAAAGTACTTTCTCCTTCGATCACACAGTAAAAGCATGCTGCAGGTTGTTCTGTTGATGAACTACACAAAAAATAAAGATTTTTTTTTCCCCATCATAACCGTTTGGTTTGCATGGTTGGTGGAAGTGAAAGTAATGACAGATCTATGGATTGTAAATCTTTCAGCAAATATCAGAGTTGAATATATGTAAAAATTTTTGCAATGTACCAGAACACCTGTCTGAAAAAATTAAGTCAATATTTTTCTATGGTCACAATGACTAAGAGAAACTTAATTTTTCATGTCATTCCTCAGTTTTAAAATTTTTCCTTTCAATCTGTGTCTGATTTCTTCCAATTCTCCTCTTTGTCAGCATGGTTGAAATAATGTAGGAGTAACCTAAACATTCTCCCAGTTACAAAGAGACAACATCAGAAAGATCAGACACTATTTAGAGCTTAAAAAGCCCATCAAGCCAAACAATCTTTGAATTTCATCTGAACATCACTCACTAGTCCTTAATCAGTATAACACCATATTCAAACAGGGTCCTGTGTTCCTTTGTAGGTAATTTACCTAAAATATCAGAGATCCAGCACCACCACCACTCTCCACCCCAATGTGAATTTGGCCAAATAGCCTTCAGCCATGCTGTATCACAGCCATCTGAGCCACTTAAAAGCCACATGTGGCCTATGAATACATGTTATCTGTCCTCATCATGGTTAATAGTCCCTATCTTAAGGTGCCTTATGGGTCTGACCTTTTTTCCACTAAACTGAAAGTGCAAATTAGTCTTGATTTGGTAACCTGTGACTTTTTCTCCCCTTCTTTTCCTCCTTCCCCAGGAAATAAAATGTGCTGCAACACACCAAAGCCCCAGTCAATTCCACGGCTGCCAAGTCATACATCATATTTTGAGTGTATGGATTTCTAATATCTCGCTACAGCAGTCAAGATGATGTAACAGATATGGACTCTGAGCACATATCAAATAGATTCCTTGAGGATATTCAATATGGCTGCCAGGAGACACTTGATCAGATTATTAAAACAGATAACCTCATAATATAAATTGAAATATACTGTGAAATCTCAAAAGTTCTGCTGGGGTGATTAGGGGTGGGATGGTGTCTGTTAATGACATATTAGTAGAAGAAAGAGATAGGAATAAGGTTCCTGCTGTTCAGTTGGTTGCATTCACAGTGCATTCCCATTTGATTTGGACACCAGGGGGACACTCATCAAATCTCTCAAATCATCAGAAAAAAATGTGCTGTATTGATTGTGTGGTTCTGTAGAGTTGCACCAGCTCAATCAGACTTTCACATCTTCAAGGTGGAAATTGAGTCTTGATAGTGGATTTGTGGAAAGTGCAAATAATCCTATGGGTAACCACAAGCACTAGCTTAAGGCCAGACTCTGCATGGTGGTCAGATGTGCAGCAGGGGAGGATGCACCAATGAGGCATATGAAAGGGAGGTGTTCAGTACGCTGAGTCAGTAGCCTCACACTGGGCTAGGTTTGCCCGATAAAAGGTTGGACAGAGGGCATCTGTAGTAAAGTCTGACTCTGTGAGCTCACACTATCTTTTTGTTAGTAAAATTCAATTCAGTTAACCTATTCAAACAGAAAAATCTGCTGCATTGCTATTGGTTAATTTGTTGTTATAGTTCATTTCAAATTGACATTTTAAAAGTTTTCCTGACAGTATGTCTTCTCTGACCCCCACTGGTTTTATCCATGTACAGTCTACCTGACAGCTCAACTTGGAGCACAGATGGAGAGGTTTTTGGGTGGGGGGTGCTGCTCCAATTGCAGTGCACTCAAACATTGTCGAATATCATGCCAGCTTCTGCCAATAGTCAGTAAAAGCAGAAGGAAAGGTTAAGAGACAGAAAGTGAAAGACAGAGGAGATGATGGAAGAGCAGGGGAGACAGGGCCACAGCAGGACACCCTTCAGTATGGCACACTCAGGGAGGAGTGAGAGAATGAAGATCGGAACAGGTAAAACAGGGATGGCGCAAAACAATCTTACACGTTTGTTCTTTATATTGAATAAAAAATGCATCAGTAAAAAGGTGACAGAGGGATGTCCTTGGTTGTTTAGCTCACCTGTCATCCCTTGACTCATTTACTTTCACTCTAAATAGCCACTTCAGCAGCTAATACATTGCCCTGGGGGTGAGTCTGGCTGCTGCTGAGTGCAATATTGTGTTTGTGTTTGCTTTTAAAAAGGCGAGAGAACTGGTGCTATATTAAAAATAACAGCCACTTCTTTTTTTAAGTACATAATTGCTGACCAAGGAGGGGAGAGGCAAAAAAAGGAAAATGGAGTAGAAAAAAAATGAAGGACATGGTGCTAGATATCCCAAAGTGATAGTGATATTTAGAGAAAAGGGGGAAGGAGTAGACAAGACCTGCTCTACAAACTCCCACTGGGTGCTTATGTTAGTGGGAATTCCATTAGCAACAATTAAAAAGCCATCACACTAACAGCTTGTGAGCCTGAATAATCACACGGTCCCGTTTCATTGATGCCTCCTTCCCATTTTCTGATGAGCCAGGAGTGTTGTTGCTTTCACCTTGTGGTCTCCAAAGGACCCTGTAATCGCCATTATGTGTATGGAGAACTTAGGAGGAGACCTCAACAGGGGAGTCAAGCTGTGCACCGGCTCTCTCTGAGAATCGCTGAACCCTTAGAGGGATACCTAAAGCCCCCACATTTTGCACCAATCTTTTTCCTTGCTCTCTCTCAAAGGCCTCTTCAACATCATTTCCCCCCACTGAGTGCCTGTGAAGCCTGCAAGTATGGTAAGTGATATAAGACAAGCTTGCAATCTTCCTGCAGTACTTTTTGTATACATCCCTAGAGCCAACACATAGAGGAAGACTGAAGCTGATAACATCTGCACATGCTTTTTCCTTTCCTTCTGCCTCAATGAAAATCCTCATAAAAGTGCAAAATAAAAATAGAATGAAGACAGCCTGGGTGCTGTTAGAGTAGAGACCATTTCTTTGCCTGAATCCACCCCACGGCCAAGCTTCTTTACAGCTTGTTTGTGACCTTGAATAACCCAACACTGAACTTTGTGAAATTATCACTTCCATCAGTGCATGTGCTCACCTAACTCACTGGCATATTTGGAGACCTGCAAAGGCACCAAGAGATTAATTATTTTTAAGAGAGACAACTTAAAAAAGGATAAAAGTAACACCAAAACTATTAATGAGTTTCTCAGAGTAAGAGCTCCTCCAGACTTCATGGCTCCAACTGACTTCAACAATTTAGCATTGTTGTCTTCTGGATAGTTTTGACAAACTTTTCACACAGCTTTGTTATTGTTGTAGTTTTGTTTGTTTGTTTAACCTGTAAAACCTATCATGATGTCAATATAAACACAACCCATGACAAGACAAAAATCAACTATTTATCAGTCCACTTACAAATACTGTAAGCCAAGCCCATTGGTTGGTGATAAAACTACAGAGAGGACCAAAGGACCAATAATTTCAATGAACTAAAATGTTCCTTCAGCCCTCTGTTTCCTACATATTCATAGGTTGAAAACTTCCTTGTTAAGGTCGCAAAAAGTCCTCAAAAACCCCAAATCCTGTATTATGAGTTTTAATTTGGTTTTATGCTTAGTATTTTTTTCCACATGCTGGAAAATGTTGCTTCTTAGTAGACCAGAGTACCAGTAGTACATTTGTTGGGGAGTATTTTGAGTTTTGGGACATGAAGATTCTCCTGAGTGACTTCTGCAGAGTTAAATAAAGTGATTCATACAGCAGACAAAAGACTCTTGTATACCTACTGTCACCAATTAAACATTTTTAGACTCCGATATACTTGGCCCACAAGTTTGATCAAAGGAGGATCCCTACCCTGACATTGCTCTGTTCTACTCTGACAATTTTCAATAATGTGGCGACCCCTCTGTTGAGCTGATCTCACTATGTAGATGTTGAAGCAGCGTGAGTTTAATGCGGCAATAGCGAACAAAAGCTAATGGACGGGCAGGAATTTAGGAGAGCAGAGTGATACATCTTTCATGCTCCCCTAGCACAGACCAATTTGAATATTTCTGATATGCTATTTAGGCTCACTGCTGCAGCAAGGATACTGAGAGAGACATAGCAATAGAGACAGCAAGGAAGAGAGGGAGGTGTGTGTGCGTGTGTGCTGCTATGTGAAATGCATGAGTGTGCAAAAGACAAGAGAGTGAGATGCATTATTTAACTCAGATTTCATTGGAACTGAATACTAGGAATAAACCCAAGTGAAGCCTAAACTTTAGCTGTAACAGAGTATGTAGATAGTCTTTATGCCCATGAATACTGTGAGCACTTTGATCTGAATTTAAATAGTTAACAGATAAATATCTCCCACGTGAAAAAATAATATTCAATGATGCTGTACTTATCTCATCACATTTTAAAGAGACAGACATCATTATGGAAAATACCATATTCAGTGGAATTACAGTTACCCTTACAGTCAGAGGTTCCCATCCCGACACATTGCATATATTTACTACTTACAGTACTTGTTACTGTGTTCCTATCATTATTTTGACTGTTAGCAGCTCCTGTGAACAGCATGAATTTTCAGCTGACCTACCTTTTATGAATAAAGGTTCAATGATTTGTTATCTTAAAGAACATTTTCTAGTAAGTAGCAGGGCTTGTTTGCATGTCAATAGACAATATACGCAGATGATGCCTGATCCAAACCTTAAATGATTTGTGAACATGCATGTTAATATCCAAACAGACTCATGGGACAGCACCTGTGGGAATAGAGTATGTATTAGTGGGGTGTGGCAATTACCTTGGAAATTATGCCAATTATGCATCTTGGTCAAAAGCAGCAACTGTTATCAAAGCAATCCATGTGACGTCTTGTTTACAAGGTAGTGCCCCAGAAAAGCATTGTTTCAAACACCAAATTCATTAGGCTAATCCTAACTCAGGAAGTCAGGTAAACAACAGTTGCATTTTAGTGCAAAATTCCCTTTTCTTTTGAGATGGGCCAAAAAGTTAATCGTTTTCTATTGACTTCTACTGTTGGTGTGGCAGTAGATAGGAATTTCTTAGCTTGATTAGTTTGCAGAAAATAAAAATAAAACATCCTGAATTATATTGATTCAGATTATGTTGTCCGGGGATTGTCGACAATAGTCGAAATAAAGCAAATAGACTAAGATGTGCATCATAGAAACACAACTCGTAAAAATGTGTAGAAATAAATGACCTTTATACTTGATTGGTGCAAGCCAATGAAGCTTTTCCGATACTATAACATACTAGAATGGCTTGTTTATTTGCAGATATTTCACATTCCATGATCAAAACGGAGATAATTTTAGATATTCTTTAGCCACATAATGCCCAGTCTTGCTCAGTCCACTCAATCCTTTCAAATCTGTGAGGAAAGCTGAACAAAGTGGTTGTGCATGTAACAGCCATATGCAGCATGAAGGGGGATCCCACTGCACAGCCTGGTGAGGCTTGCAAACCTTGTTTGTTAATTTTACTCATCTTCACTACTCCCTCTCCTGTGTCAGGTGTGAGCACATCAGACAATTAGACAATCCTTTTTCAGTTCAATATCGATCTCGAATAGCAATACAGAGCCTTGTAGTAATTGAGTCTTATCTTGATGGTTGTACATTTAATGAGGTTGGCTGTGGCAATAGATCCCTGTGGGGCAGCAGAAGGGCTGGATGAAAGGGATGTTAACAGGGAAGGATTGAGGGTTGCAACATAAGCTTTCCTGAAAGAAGCGGGTCAAAGGTCTAACAAATGGATGTGACTGGCTAGTGTGGTGGAAAGATGGTGGACTGTATGATAACAACTCAGCCAGTGTGTCTGATCTCTGCTGTCAACTGTATTGGGTTGTTGTCAAACAAGTGGCAGAGCAGGGAAGCACTAGACATGCAGTTTTTAATGGACAGGAAAAGGATTTCTGCACCCTCAATACAGAGAAATGTGAAGATGCAGTGTATTAGAATTGCAAGAAACAACAACATTGAAGGAAATTGTATATATGAACCTCTGTTTGTGTTATGAAAGATGGCAAACATCTTTCAGCAGCATCGGATTCAACAAGACAAGAATTGTATTTCAGACTACGGCTGTTCTTCAGTGAGTGATGTGAAATGAATCATGATGTCATTACATCAGATGTTTGGCCTTCATTTACATCATGAATATTCAATGCAAAGATTGTTTTCTCGTGGCTTAGTGCTGTCATAAACACATGTACATACCTCTACTTGCTATTGTCATTAAATATAGCAATAGGGTGAATGTATCTGCTGAGTGAAATGTGCTGAACTGAGATTCAGCCTATTGCATTCCCAATACACGCTCTCAATGGGA
>JAOWBC010000182.1:9752708-9775248 GCA_028566105.1 Hypoplectrus providencianus
GTGAATGTATCTGCTGAGTGAAATGTGCTGAACTGAGATTCAGCCTATTGCATTCCCAATACACGCTCTCAATGGGAAGAACAGTTGTCAATATACCCAGACAAAAAGATATCCCTCAAGTTATTTTGCAAGTTATTGATATCTTTGTACCAGCAGTGAAACATTCATGTACATTTATACTTTATACTTGGCCGATAAAGACATTCTCATTTAACACAGTAAACACAATCCAGCTAAACATTTTCTAAAAAGCAGACTAAACACGGAGCGGTTCATTGGTTCACACTGAATAACAAGGCTGGCAAAAAGGTCAATATCTGTTCCCATTTAGATTTTTCCTAAAATCAATTGCTCATGAGAAGAGTGGATTTAATGAGTTGTGATAACGAGTGCAATCTATTTTATCTTGATCTTTCACAAAATCGACTAGACAAATGGTAAATGCTCAATGAAACTGAAAACATTTTATCTCCACATGCATTTCTGTAGCCATTATGTAAATGCCGCAGCTAAGTACGTAGTAAACTGGGAAATGCCATTATGGTTCCCCTGCTTATTAGCACCAATCAAATGCTTACTGGAAAAAGATGATTGTGCACAAACTGCCCCTGTCGAACTGACTGACACTGGGCCAGCCTGTCAACCTGTTTGCTGGTTTATCCCTCGCAACCTCCAAGCACCCCCCCATGACCACCATCTAAAAAAAGGATAGCTACACAGGACAAATAATGAGGAGAAGAGAGGCAGAAATGCATTAAAAATGCTCAAAATGCATCTCAGTCAGCTATTTCCTCTGTGCTTCCTGTGGAGAGCCACTAAGGGCTCAGTGTCATTTAGAGGTGAGAGCAGCATGAGCCAACCACAGAAAATATTACTTTTATTCAATGGATTTGATATGATTGACAGCCTCGAATTGCTTTGCCCACGACCTTGGAGGACTGCTGCTCAGACTGAAGTTAGCATTTTGTGTGGGTGTGAAACAGTGGCCCTGCAGTAGAGTCTCATACTGATGCAGCTCCTCGTCTGCCTCGGCTTTGTATTTTCAGACAAAACGCAGCATATTCAAATGCACTACATTTAGAAAAGTGTGAGTGTAGTGGGAGAATCACCATGTATGATGAGGAAAAGTCATGCATGACAGTAACTTTGGTATAACCTTGGGGCCATGGGTTTAAAGAAAAATTCTACAAGTCATTAAACTGAAGTATCTGTTGGTATTACTGTGCCAGCAGATAAAACAAAGAGGTAGTTTAAATGCAGTCGTTTTTCTACCTTTCAGAGGTAGTTTTGCTACCTTTAACTTCAGCTAATGTAGAAAAACATGCTATTAGGTAATAAATATGATGTAAAGACTAGAGAAAGAATGATAATGTGTCAACAGAACAGTTTCATTCTGGTCATAACAAGTTCAAAGTTATGCAGGGATTTGGCAGAGAGCTTAAGGTTTTATTCTTGAGACATAAATCGCTCCAGAAGTACAACAGATCCAGCTAACATTTATTGAGCATACATGAATATGATATAATTTTAATTAATTAATTAATTTTATTTTATTTAATTTTATTTTATTTATTGTTCTAACATGTGTAGTGGATTACATTTTGCATGTTTATTTTAGACTCAAATGTGGGATCAAACCATCTAGACACACTTTCTTGTTTTCTCTGCTCTAGATGAGCAGACAATGTTACGCTTTTATGGAGTTCCCTCTATTTTTTTCTCTGAGTCACTGCCTTCTCTCCTCCTCATCCTCAGTGTCGATTTTTCTCTTCCTTCCTCTCTCCTTATCTCCCCACATACAGAAAAAACGCGCACACACACACTAAGAAACATATGCTTGTGGTGCAATGAAAGCATCTGTCCTCAGAGGAGTTTGTCCCAATGGCCTCAGCCAAGTGTGTGTGGGCTGATGAGGTGAAAGTAATCTAAATGGTGTTCAGAGTGGCGGGGGTGGCACACAACACACACATTCACACTCACGGTAAATCGTATCATCACACCCATATTGTGGCATGTGGGCCTTTCCAGAGGACGCCATTGCTCCAAAGGGGGTGAAAATATCGAAAATGAGTTGAACCTCTACTGAGATGGGGGGTCACTGCCTTTCTTTGCAATTTTCTGTCCCTTTCTCTCAGGGGTCAGTAATTGAGCGTAGGAAATTGGAGAAATTGCCACAAAGTTGAAACAAAGTCACAAAACAGCTTTATTTTCTCGGTTATATATGAGCAGGGAAAAAGCCAACTGGGAACAGATGAGAAGGCCAGAAGGTGGTTTTATGTCTTTCCATGTTTGCAAAACACAAAACAAGTGTGTGTGCTGCCTGGCAGTCATTCAGTAGCAGTAATTTCCCTTGTCATATATGGTTGTGTCAGTAAAGATGCTTTCATTGGTCCCTGAGCTGATTTCGAAATGTAGAGCAAAGCATCTCCTGACACACTGCCAGAGCTTGGCGGCTAAGTGCAACTTGTTTTGGTCTTCAAGGACAAGGTGACCCCTCGCCATTGACACAAAAAAAGGGAAAAATTGAGAGCATCTGATCTTCTGGGGATATTAAAAAGACAAATAGGTATCCTCCGATCAGCAAAGCAATCAAGAAAAGTGTTTTATGCTGAGCAAGAATATGAGAAAACTTACGACACTGAAGGACATTTTGGTTCAGGTTGCTAGTGGCTACAACTTACACAGAGCCTGAGAAGAAGCAGACAAATAATACTGGCATTGTGAAAAATAAAGTGTGCAATAATCAGCGTTTTTAAATGGCCTTTATAAAAAGCATACAACAGCATGCAAGAGTACTTTATTAGAAATGTCAGTAAACATTTAGATACCAGAATTGTCACCAAAATCTTGTCATCATATTGCTTTCAAGATTATCCTCCTCAGTCCCAAGTAAAACAGTAATGACAACATGCTTCACTACACCAGCAGAGAAAGGAAACGCTCACAGTATCAAACAATTTATCATCCCAGAATCAAAAGATCAAAGTTTGGACTAGATTTATAATTTACTTTGAATCTTGGCAAAAAGATGTATTTTGAGATTCACCATTTTCACTTATCCCTTTTTAGAAGGACAATTTAATTTTGCTTTATCCATCCCTGGGCCTGCTGATGTATTCATAGAAAACAATAAGTGTCCTTCCACATGCATACAATCTGAATCTTGGCAATTTCTTTCCCTTGGCTTTGCAGTATCTACAGAAATATAATCTGTGTGTCTGTATTAAAATTCATGAGGACAGATAAGAAGGGACTTTCATTAGTGTGGGATTCTGAAGCTGGTAGGTTTTTTGGGGGAAAAGTAAAGCCCAAATTCTTCTAGCAGCACTTCTTGGGATACAATCAGAGGTCAGAGAGGTTATTTTTCACTGATTATCAGTGTCATGAATGGTGGAGTTTTAAAAAAAAACAATATACAATATCTGAGCTGTTGTGGTGTGTTGCACTATTAACTTGGCCAGTAGAAGGTGGCCAAAGCACACAGTGTAAAATAGCTAATTATTCAAGTCAACATGACATTGCATATTTGAATTTTATTTTACTATGGAAAAAAAAAGAACTATTATTGTAGCCAGTCAATGCTGCATTGAATAATATAATCTTAATTCTAAAACAAGTACTGCATGAGTTTGTGCTTTATAAAACTGACAGCTGACTAAATTAACAAACCTGACAGCAGGTGGGCACAGAACAGCTCAATGACACAAAATTGTGTTGGTCTTGTTTTAATATGTAGATTTTGTAGAGAAAATATTCATTTTGCTCATTATGAAGAGAAGGAGTCTACACTCTCAGTCTTAATTATTTATTCTTTTTACAAACTTGTGTTTCCATCAACTCTATTCGCATCTAACACAAACATTTAAGTCAGAAAGTATTCCCATATACTCATTTAGCCAACAGCTGAAGCTCTACCAATATTAATTTTCTCTGATAACAAAAAGAAATGAGTGTATCAATAGCCATTTAGCCAAGTAATATTGTATATCAATATGGGCTGGCTAGGATGTTGTGGCAGCAAGCCAGTCGACTAAATTTTTCTTTAACTTACTAAAGAGCTGATTTGCTGCCTTTTGCTCTTACTTTATAGATTCTTCAGTGGACAACAACAGGGATGTTGGGAGGGATTCAGCTTTGCTTGACAGTTCTCCTTACTTCCATGAAAAACTAATAAGGTGCAGGTGCCCACACTCTTTGTCAACACTCGGCACGTCTGGCACTGACACACCTAGTGCTAATTAATAGTGAGGACAGAAGTGGAGTGCCACGCTCCTCTCTGTTTTAAACGTATGTCATGCTGTCACCAGAAATTTGTTTTGTGGCGGGGACTCGACTGTGACTGCAGGCTTCCTGACAAGGCTTCAGGCGGTTAGTTTCTAAGCACCAGCTGGTCACTTATTAGCTCTGGCATGCATTGGAAGTGCTATTGATGCAAAGTTAATGGAGAAAAACAGTCTCAACTCCTGAGCCTATTTTCTCAGTCCACAGCCAGAGCTGGCACAGAGCTACAACCACAGGTACTATTCCTTCGGTTCAACCTTTAAATGTATGTGGAAGACATAACAAATTGAGAGTATCAGCAAGCATAAACATTATGAATGTAATCATCTGTTCACAAACTATTAAAGAGCATCTCGTTATACTGCATCAGGTTTTAGAAGTTAACCCTGCCTTCCTCATGGAATTCATGCAGATTTAAGTCCCAAGCAGGCAGTGGAGGCAATGTGTGAAACTACAATACTCTTGAAACATTGAAACTCATGTCCAGAACATATTCAGTTAAAGTTCCATTTATACCTAGGTGAATAAGTCTCAATACAAAATACACATACAAATACAGGATACACTGCTGGCTAGAATCTTTGACTGCAATTTACCTGTCAATCACTGTTGAACCCCCTCACCTGTGGTCACAAGCTTTTGGCAGTGACTGAAAGAATGATTTCACAGACAAGCGGCTAAGATGATATTTCTCTGCAGGGAAGCTTTCCTCACGTTACGTGAGTCAGTGTGCAAGGGATTTTGGATGGGATATCTTGCAGTTGCTCTTTCAGAGAGAGAAGAAGCCAGCTGATTTGGGTAAACACTGTAGATTTCCCCCAGCTGTCTCCCTCGGATGGTGTCCTGGGAACAACCATTTGCAATGAAAACTGAGGGAGGATGCCACAGTGTTTGGAAATCTCCTAGAACAGGGTTTCTGTAGGTTCAAGGTTCATTTTAAAGACCACTTCAAACCTATTCTATGTCCATAGTGCTTGAAAAGCACAAAGATATCAAAGAAAACCAAGTCCTACAAGTAAAAAGATTTTTACACATTCGACATAAAACTGCTGCAAAGTTTGATTTATAGTTTCTAGTTTCCTTCTCCATACTACAACATGATCAAAATACAGTTTTCCCAAAGACTTTAAGACTTGTTAATGCTTAAAATCCAGAATATTGGACTTTAGAGTTTCTCTGATCCACAGAAACACTACAGGAGGCCCTGCAGGATAATGAAAGATCTGCTCTGCTTGCACATCCACGACCACAGGAAGCAACTGAAAAACAGGTACAGTTTATCAGTAAGGGCAGAGATCTCATTGGAAATACTTTAGGCATCCATAGTTTTAAACTGCACTGAATTAAACTCAAAAACGTATGTTTTATAACAAATTAAATGGGGGATGAAGATACCTTGTCCCTCTAAAGTAAAGTTTTACTAAGAGATTGATTTGACAAGTTATGCTTCAAAGGGCTGCTGACAACCATTTTTGCATTTGTTAAGATTAAACCCATGACGGCTCTTTTTACTTGGTCAGTCTGCTACCTTATTTGTTATACATAGTTGATGAGCAACCTTCCACACGTCACCTTAGTAAACATGACCTTCACCTCTACCTTTCTCTGTATAGTGCACACAGTCACAAAGATGTGTGTCACAATGAAGAATGAGCATGACAAACAGAGCGTCAGACTCAATTGTGCGTCTTGTGGTCTGGTGTCGTGGAAAATGCCATGGAGATGAAAAGCAGGGAAGAAAACTGGGACTGTCTGTGAGGGAGAATATATGTGAGATAAAAGAGCATGAGTGAGTTTATGTGTGTAGAAGAAAGACAGAGGTGGTGACGGAGAAAGACAGAGGAAAAATATCAAAAAGACAGAGGAACATAAAGTGACTGAGGTCTCTGCAGGTGGTCCACAGAGCCAAAGTCACAGTGAAGACAGTTCTCAGTTATTCTCCATCAGTGTCATGCTCCTTTCTCTCTCTCTGTCCCCACCAGCTGTTCTTTGTTGTTTTCACCAAATTAAAAACTGAATTATAATGCAAATGACAAGACAAAATTAAAATGAAAGAATTTGCTTTAACTTTGCCAGAAAATAAATCCTGTGCCTTTGAAGATTGAGATTATTATTGTTCTTTATGAGACACAAAAATCAAGACCAATCACAGCCACATTTAGGTTGTTATTTATTCATTAAATGCATTGCCATTGCTTTTTCCTTCCATTATAATTTCGAAATACTTTCTACTAACTTTGTCCATATCCCTCTCCTGACTGTCTCCAATGCTGTCTGCTTATCTCACATGTTAACATCGTTCAACTCCTACTTTACACCTTTTTCCTTCTCAGCACTCTTCTCTTTTGTCCTCCTCTCACCTCCATCACCTCTTTCGAAAACAGCAGTTCAACACTAGGCCGAAAACAAAGGGGCACCATTGTGTAATTTCTGTTTGTTCATGCAACCTTCCTACACAGGAGACTTAGGTATAATAAAAAAGCACACAAGCTCCTCATGCCTAAGCACAATTTAGAAGATGATGAGGCAAACATTGTTAGGAGTGCTCTCCTGAGTGTTTCCTCCATGCTCAAATCTCCGCAAAAACCATGTGCCCCTCTCCAAGGTACTGAAACATTTAAAGCCATTCCCACTCGGAGTCTCTCTCTATGGCAAAACTCAGTCAGTGAGGCATCCTTTATTCCTTTTGTATAAATCCTTTATTTTCAACCCATCAATCAGAATACAATATTACCATCTCAACCATTGTGAAGAATGTGAACACAAAGAAAATCTAAGCCATCATGCATGAAGTAGTCCCAAGCACCAAGAGACAAGCAACAAGATTCATCTGAATCCCTATTGCTGATCGGACTACCAGTAACAATGCAAACAGCTACAAGTGATTTTCAATGGAAGCCGCTGACATGAAGCTACAAACAGGCTTTGTAAACTTCAGTGGTCAAATTCAACCACTTATTAAGGGCTTTCAAGGTGAATTTTCAAGCTTTTTCATTAGCATAAGACAGTTGTAAACTGTGTGTTTATAACAGGTCTATGCCTTGTTCTTTTATCAAACAAACTAAATACCCTTATTTTCTTTGTTATTTACACAATAGCATGTCATTTGTTTCACTACATAGTCACATGTTAACAATTCTCTGCCCTCCGTATCATGAACGGCGGAGTTCACAGGTGCACCTTATGTCAAACCAACACCAGTCTAACAAGCAGAAGCACACGCAAAACCCATTTTAGACAGGTCTTCAATTTATCATTTTCTCCAGTAAACATGTTATTGTCTAAAGTTGGTTGGCTAGATGTTGTGAGAGAAATGCACAAATGTTAAGCATTTACAAGCATTTTATCCAAAATCTAAGCACCTTTCAAACCTTACGTTTAAAAAAAACAGCATTTTTAAGGATTTCAAGCACCAATACAAACCTGTACAAACCATAAACTTGGCTCATGATGCTACAAAGGAAATTTGAAGCTAAAAAACACTTACTTTTCAATGAATTATCAATCAGTTATATGTTTTTTGTTTCACCAGCTATTACAGAAACATCAGGTATACAACATATTTTACTCTGCTACCGTGATCTTTAGCTAAGTTAGCCCGAGCTATGCTCGCTTTTTGGTGTATTATGTGCATATTGAAAGGAATGCAATGGTGCTGTTAAGGTGAGGCTCTCAATTGACAAATTACCGTATGTCTGCAGACATACATAAGCCCACAGGCCTACATCGCTGATCGCATGGGCGACTTTTCAAAATCCTGAAAATATTTTATTTTGACTGACCACCAGGGCTATTATAATTTATCATATGTCCTATCGTCTTAGCGCACATCTCCTATGCATGCATGTTGATAATGTTAAATCTTTCAATATACTGACAACAAAATATCCCCACTAACCCCACTTTAATATTGCTTTAGTTTGTTTTCATTCCATTTACATTTCTCTAGAGCTTCAACAATTAGTTGAGGAAAAAAAAATATACTACTACGAAATCAACTACTTATCGTGCCTTATCATAAAAGTATTTTTTCTTGCTAACTGAACTGCTAGATCAGGAAATTTAAAGACCCAAGAATGAATCCAGTGAATGAGTAAAGTAATCAGAAGATTAATTGATAATAGAAAAACTGCACAACTCCATTCTATCTGATCAGTAATTCTCTGTGCCCCTTTTGAACAGACAAGACTGACTTTAAATCTAATTGTTGTCATCGATGAATTTTGACTCGGAGAGCAGATCCTTCAATATGGATAGAAAAAAAAAATAGAACTTTTCACAAGTGTCACCAAAACAGTCATTTTAACAGCCCTGCTGTGAACTAGGTCTTTCTAGTTCAGCAGGGCCTCCCTCTGTCTCTGTCCCACTGACTGCCGTTTGATGTGGGCCTGGCCCCCCTCCTCTGGCAGCGACAGGCATATTTCAATAATGCAGGTGGAGCACGGTGTGTAGACGAAGCAGGGGGTGGTGAACTGTGGGGCTGCCTGTGTGTGTGTGTGTGTGTGTGTGTGTGTGTGTGTGTGTGTGTGTGTGAGAGAGAGAGAGAGAGCGAGCGAGAGAGAGAGAGGGAGAATATAAGGGATAAGTAATAACAGTTAAAGCTTTAGTTTAAACTTTCTGAGAATGGATCCACTTTCGTTGACTTAAACAAACTACTACCAAGCAAAGGGTGATTACAATGCAATTTCTGTTCACCCATGATGCACATTGCCCACTCCTGATTCTGTTGATTTATTGCCAGTTTCTCCTTTCCTCCACCCTTAACCAAAGGTTATTGCGCCCTTTCCATTCTTTCCTTTCCTGTTCTTAACCCTTCAATATCCTCTTACCCACTTTCTCCTAATTGGCAGAACTAAGGTGCTGAAACCCTGCGTAGCTCGTCTGACCTAATCACCTGTAAGCCACAAGTGCACTCACACAGAAACATACACACTGACATAGACGCTGAGTCATTAATCAAAGCAACTGTGGCTCCTACAATCGAAATGGTGATGTGGATTGATATTTTCCTGAGAAGGTCAAGGAGTACGCCAATGCATGAAAACTGAGGACACACAAACATGCTCTTTACTCTTATCAATCATTCACGAACACGTACAAAGAAGATTATTTTCATTATTGATTAATTACGTTTTTTTTGTCAACAAGTCAATTCACTGTCTAAAATAACTTGTAACAGTCTGTAACCCAAAAACATCAGTTTAATATGTTATGAAAACAGAAAAATCAAAATACATACATATATATATACATACATACACACACACACACACACACACACATATATACACATACATACACACACACACACATATATATATATATATATACACACACACACACACACACACACACACATATATATATATATATATATACACACACACATAATTTTTACCATTTTGCCTAAAAAAATCCTTTATAAATAATTTTGAATAATTGATTGACTATCCAATTTGTGGACAAATTGTGGCAGCTTTAATATGCACAAACTTGCAGGTAAAAGACGTCCTCCCTCTTAAATCAGGATTACTGGCTGTCCCTTCTGTCTGACACAACTCATAGACACACCTACCGGTTAAAATCTGATAAGGGAAAGTCTGGCAAGCTGAAACCCTGCTGTGTGTTTTCTCTGTTCAAAGAGGTGCACTGGCAATCAAATTATGCTGGGAGATATTTATAAACTACTCCTACTGACACGTCTAGGAAGACATAATTCATTTTGAATTATGTAAAACAATTTTAATTATCTTCTTGGGATAATAAACACTGTGAAAACAGCAACCGTGCTGTGATGCATCCAACACTTCATTGCTAGCAAGAGCAAAGTAAAGAACTTAAGGTGATTTGAAAAACTAAAGAGTGAATATGATTTTGTAAACTCAAAATCCTTTACATGTTTCAGTCATGCTAATGCTATTTTCAGCTATTTTCTGGTTCATGCCCATTAAAGATGTGTTTTTTAAGGTTTTTCAGGTTTTATGGCTTTAGAGCAGCAATTTCTCAAAGGGTTAGCAACATTATTTCTTACTGTGCATTGTTTCACCATATAATAATACAAGGTAATGTTATAATATTTATATACGTTTTCAGATAAAATATAGAAGTCTCTAAAAGTAAAAGCAGTGAGCAATAATGTAGTTACTAAGAAGGTAGCAGAAAGGGTGAGAAATCACAAATGTAATGAACTCACCGATAACAAGTGTTCCTGGTTCCAGAAGTGTCAGTCAGATATAAGAAGGGCTAATACGTCAGCATTTCACATCATGCCAACTCCCATCTACCTTTTACCTATTCAATCTAGGTTTCTAATAACGGCCTCATCCAGTGAAGAAAGGGTTGCATTTATGAGATCTGATACTAGTACTAGTTGATAACCTGTGATTGTAACAAGACTGTCAGGTCCTCGCAACACACCACAAGCCTGACAACACCTCAACCTTTCCAACTCAAGGTCATGGATTAATTCCCTTTTCCACAGTCCCATGAGCAGTCTGGAATTTTTTTCATGGTTCAATTGTAAAAGGGTGCAAAGATTTCTTAGAAGTGAGCAGAAACACATCTGTGATGTGTAATGAGCACATATCATCTAGAGATTTCCTACACACTGGATCACTGGTTCAACCTTCTCTGCTACACTGTGGTCAAAACCATTAAATCTGAAGCCATATCAAATTATTAACTGCCGGCAAATAAAATGTCACACACAAACAAAATATTGATTGCTACGAAATGTCACATAAGACCTTACATCAGTAGTCAATACAGCCAGTCTAGAGCAGAGAAGTTGATTTAACAGGTGATGTCTTATGTACCACGAAACATTTCACATTTCTGTGAGCTTCAATAAACTTTCAGTAAAAGAATAAAATAAAACCGCTGACTTAATGCTAGAGTCTGACGGATAAATCCAAAGGTCTGAACATACATCCCTTTAGAAACTACAGTTGTGGTTATTTATCTGATGTAGGTCACTGTAGAAGTTAAATCCTTAAGAACTCAGCCTGCAAAGTACTGGAGGTCAGGGTCAGTTCCTGTCAAGCAGTTCAGATGGAAGAAGTGTAGCAGGCTCTAGCTTTCATCCCACAGTTCACAAATGTCAGTGCAGATCTATGAGCAGAGAGAAACACTTTGATGAAAATATTACAATAACAAGCACGACTGAAGGAGTCTTGAAAAACAAGGACTGATGAGGGCAAGCCGATCATAGAGCAAAAGATTGGATAACAGAGTGAAGTCCTTTCAGAGGGTCAAGAAGTATTTGTTGTATGTAATATAATACAACAACTACTGTGGAAGTGCCCTTGAGCATTCAATTCATAACTTGCTCAGTGGTACAACAAAATGTTGGATTATAGTGGCAGAAAAAAGCATGTGAACTCCATGAAGCTACCTAGTTTTTTTTGTGTTCATTTGTCATTAAATGTGACCTGATTTGCAAGCCCCACGTCCCAACAAACACAACATGTTTAACCTAATACCACACAATAGAGATATTTCATTTTTTTATTGGACACACTATAAAAAGTTCATTGTTGGTGGAAAAAGTAAGTACGCTGATTACAGAAAGCAAAGTTAAGAGTTCAATCAATGAAACAAGATGTGAGTGAGGTGAAGAGGTATTTGAAACTTTGAACTTTTAGTTTGCTTCCCAGGAGGTATCTCCTGACATGAACCAAGCCTCACAAAAAAAGAGATCTAAGAAGACCTACAATCCAGAATTAATGATTTGCATAAAAATGGAAAGGGTTACAAGGTAATCTCAAAGACCTTAGGTAATCATAAGTCTACTGAAGTTGTCCTCTGTAGAAGTTGTCCACAAATGGAGACAATTTAGTATCTATTTTCTCTAGATGTATGTGCACAGTCCAGTTGACTCCTAAGACACAACACAGTATGCCCAGTGAGGAAAAATGAATAAATAAATAAAATAATAATAATAAAAAAAAACAAAAAAACAATAACAGCTCACAGCTCGAAGGATAAATTGGAAATGGATCTCTGTTTATGAGTCTACCATGCGCACATGATCCAACGGGTATGATGTCCATGGCAAAACACCACAGCATGCCTGAACACTGCCAAAAAGCACATTGACACTCCAGAATTCCAATGGGAAAATGTTTTGTGGACTGATAAAACTAAGGTTGAATTGTTTGGGAAAAACATAAAGCACTATCTATGGCGTTAAAAGGTCTGCATACCAACATGACAACATCATCCCAACAGTGGTGTAAGATGGAGGGAACATTAGGGCCGGGACAGCTTGCCATCATCGAGGGAAAAAATTAATTCCCAAGTTTATTAAAGCACCTACAGGATAATGTGAGGCCACCAGCTGAAGCTAGGTGATGCAGAAGGGCAATGACCCTAAACATCAAAGTATATCTGGTACAGAATGGCTGCAAAAAAGAAAATTGTCCTTTTGTAGTGGCCCTGCCAAAGTCCAGACCTCAATCCAATAGAAATGTTGTGAATTGACCTCAAGAGAGATATTCACACCAGAAATCCTAAGAATACGGCTGAGCTGAAACAGTTTTGCTCTGGCGAATGTCTGACCAGGAGCTACCAGAAGTCACTTGTTAAGGTTATTACTGATGTGTTACTAAATGAAAAGCTTAACTCACTTTTTTCACAAGCACTATGAATGTTTAATGGGTGTGTTCAACAAAGACATGAAATGTTGGAATTGCTTGTGTGGCAGTAGATTAAGCACACTGTTTTTGTTGATACTTGGTACTTCGCTGCAAATGAGATTAAATTTTATGACAAATAATGCAGAAAACTAGATCATTTCAAAGGACGCACCGACTTTTCCTTGCCACAATATACTAGGTTGACTGCAAGTCCAGAGTTTAGGGTTTTGCAGAAAAACAGCACTTGTCAGCCACACATGCCCCAGGTAAATAAAAGATGACTTACAAGCAGATCAGTGAGAGACATGCCCATTTGATATTATACACACTAGATGCAATAGCATACATTTAATTCTCACAGTAGAGTCTGAGATGGATACAGAGTCATGTCCAGTCAACAAGTGTAGGTAAGCACTTCAGAGGCTGCAGTCTGAGCTTCTCCATCAGACACTGAGTGACTGCAGCAGCACAGACAGAGCCGGCCTCCCACAGGATCCTGGGTAATTTAGCAGGTAATGAGCACTCCAACTCTGTCGCACAGGACATCGCATTTCTGACTCTATACTAAAGCAATACATACATACACACACACAGCATGCTGAAAGACTGAGAGACATCTAGTAAAGAAAGTTGGATCACCAAGATTATCAATCACAAGTGGAAGCAGACTTCGGATCGCAGAAAACTGTACTAGCCCTTAGGCCGATCAACGGCCTTGTCTGCCTGAAGGGAAATGACTATTGCATTGAAATGACTCCAAATGGCTGAATGCTATACATGGGTCACTGATGGGCTAGGGGTGTGCATGTGTGGTGGGGGGGTTGATAGAGCTGCCTTAGCCAGAGGCATACAGTCTCCATCCGATTAAACAGAGCAGGACAAGGTGATCAGTCACCTCAACTTGCCCTTCTCTCACACACACACACACACACACACACACACACAGGAAAAAAAGGTGCACATGACCAGCACAAACTGCCGTTTGGAAGAACATCAAGCATTTAACAGGTTACCCATTTAAATTGCATTTTTGCCCTTGCATCATGCACAAATCACAGACTGATCCCAGTTTCTTCGTTACTTAAGTGCTGATATCTCTACCGAACAGCTTTTTTGCATCAGGGCAGCATGTTGAGAAAATAAAAAGAAATTGTGGAAATTAATCATGTATTCTGTATCGCTTCAATATAACTGAAATTTGAATTTTTTAAGAAAACAGCTTCATTTCACAGAGAATGTGAATTAAAATGGTTGTGGTTATGAGGTATGTTTTAGCAAAGATGCAAGGTGTTTGGGAAGTAATGAGCCAATGGAGACTCAGATTATACTTCTTGCGTTTTGTGAGTGTTTCTAACCTGATACATTGTGTTTTGATATACTTTTGGTTTTACTTAAATTCATCAATAAATTTCTCAGTTTTTTAATTTCTTGAAGTTCTATAAGAATTTGAGGTAACACAAGGCAAGAAATCAGTCAAGAAATTGTTATTTTGTGGGTGAAGTATTCGTTTAAACCCTGACTTGAGCATTAAGGCCTATGCATCAACATGGGCTCCAGGTGACACTACAGGCATCACTGCCTTATAAAAAAATGAAAGAATAACTTCAGAACCTCCTAGAACCCAAATCACTCAATGTCATATGTGAGAAAAAATGACAAAAAAGGTTGAAAAAGGAAAAATAAATCATGTCTTATGATCGTTGTTAAGATTGTTAATTTTTTTTTTTTGCAAGACCAAAATATACAGAAATAAAGCAGAAGCAATCAAAACTGACTACTCTACAAGGTCATAACTTATCAATGCAACAACCTCACATACATACTTAGTGGCTCAAACAAATCTGTTCATGCACCGAGATGCCATTTAAAGACGTAAATACATTGCTTTCTGAAACAAATTATTTTTGCCATTTCATACCAAAGCTTATTGTCTCAGATAGAAAAGCATCAGAAAAGGAGTGGGAGGGATGATGAAGAGGAGGAAGAAGAGGAGAACAAGGAAGAAGCTGATGAGGAGGAAACAGAATCGAGAGAATGGTCGATCCATTTTGTCGGACAGCTCTGAGATCCAGTGTGTACACAGCTACATCAATCACAACAGTAATCTGGACCCACAGCCAGTGCATACTAACAGCTGGCTGATTGACTGCACACACACAAACACGCACACACAGAAGATAGTATAGACAGTGCATGAGAATCACAGAGAGACATTACAACAGAACAAATGCATACATAAATAAAAACAGCCCCGTCTACCGTCTTGCGCACACATGGGTGGTAAAGGTATGAGCGGCACACTGAAGATGTCACAGTCTCCCTGCTAATGAGATCCGGCATATTATTCCCTCCTTTTGCAACACTAAGGAAAGGCAGAGAAGCACTGTGCATCCTAACAACACAGGCCTGGATTTGGCTGAAAAAAATCATTCTTTCCCCAAGAGGGAAGCGTGTTTGAGTCAAATTAAGTTAGATATCCACACACCCACACACATTTCAAATGCCCATCACATACACATCTTATCAGTCACTGTGCATCTCTAGAAGGTCCAGTAGCAGCAGAGTGATGGTGAAAATTAATGATAAAACCAGGGCTGAAGTCTATAATCTCCATTTTTGTGTGCATGTGTATGTGTCTTTTAAAAATTGTATAAAAGCTGCAGATTCCCCTTTTTCCTAAGGAAGCAGACCCTCTCTTGGCTACCCACTGCAGGGTGCATTTCAGACCCCGAAGACTGCTTGCTTTGCTTGACCCTGCCCCTACTCCCTGGTGCTGCAACCTGCTTATTGCCTTCTGCATTTTCTCCTCAGTCCCCCATTTCCCCAATATCACCAAGGAGTGTGGAAGTAAGAGAAGACACTGGATCAGATAATGTCATATTCTTAGGGTTAACACACAACACATGTGTTTGACTCAAAGGAGCTGCGATGTTGGAGGGTTACAGCAGACGGCTCCAGAAATAAAAAAAAATAAATAAAAAAAGGTTCCCACCCAAGCGCTTATGGACTGTGCTTGGCCTGACAGAACCAAGATGCTCTCACATTGTGTGCCACATGTTGAGCCGCTTGGCAGCTGCAGGCAGGATTTTACACAAGTACATCAACACTTACCTTCCATTCGGCAATCCACAACCTGACACCAGGCCAGGACCAAAGCTCCCAATGGAACAAAACACAGTGCAACTCTCAACACAAAAATGATTGACAAACCAAACAGGAAGCCAAGACGTAGGTGACCTTTATCACCACAGCGGCAGCGTCAATACTCCAACATGACAGATTTAACTTACTAACTAACCTACGGAACAAGCTTGGTACATGACAAAATGAGAGTGTACACCGTGTTCCATATTCAGCAGTAGTCGCAGTGTTAAAATATAATGTGTGAATGTTGTAGTGTGCAAAAAAATAAATTCAAACAAAACTAAAGTAACACTGACAACCTCATGCAGGAGGACAAAGTAGAAAACAAGTAACAGCAAACTACCAACAACAAAAACAAACCATTACAACGAAGAAGGGATGATGAGCGCCCCAGATGGTCTGAGAGCACGAGCACATGGATTGCAAAGCCTCATGTTTATAGACTAGGAACTGGAGAAGCCAGGTGTTCTCTGTAGACACAAATTAAGACTCCTAATTACCTGTCACAGTGCACTGACAGCAGGGGGCGTCACACAACCATCTCTCTACATTATGTCTGCAAAGCACTGCAGCTTTTGATTTCTTTAATTGAATAAGTATGTTCAGGATCTCCTAATTGGTTGACTGTGAAAGAAAATCTACTCTGTAATTAAAGCTGGTATGCTTTTAGAGGTAGTGGGTGAAGCAGCACATTACAGGTTTTACCAAAATATATTATTACAGCTTTGGTTAAAATGGCCACATGCTGCAACGAAAGAAAGGAGTCACATCTGAAAGGAGTGCTGAAAGAGAGATAGAGAGACGGCAGGAGAGAAATTGACTGGCTGTGCTTTGATAAAAAAGTGCTTCTGATGAACCATAATCGTGGACTGAAATGTCAAAAAAGTACATAGCACAAATTTGATAAGACTTATTTAATATTATGTGGACTAAATTCCAGTTAAAGTTTTAACTCAAAGACTGCAGCACTAACCCTGTCCCTCACCACAAGCACCAGTCTGAACTCAGCAGGGGCTGTGGAGTGACCTTAATGAAGACACTGAAAAATTATTTAGTAGAGTAGAGCTTCAGTTATTAGTTGACTATGTGAGGGTTGAAATCTTTCAGCCATGTGGGCTTTCCAACCTTTATATATCAACTCAACAAGGGTTGAAAATACAGCCTTAGGAAAGACTAAGTGAGTATGAGGTGATGTGCTATGAAAAGGTTCAAGAGCGCAAAAAAACTAAAACTGTGATCAACATGAAACATACTGATGCATAACTATGCATATTATGGGTGTTAAACAAAGTATATAAACAACATCATGGTCCATTGCATATTATTTTACTTTCGATAACTTGATATGCCAAGTCACTAGTCATATGTCTACTCTTCTGCTGGCTTCTGGCAAATTTAAGGAATAGGGACAATGTTCAAGCAGGCAGGCATTAAAACCAATAATAGGCTTAGATTAGATTTTTCTGAAGCCATCAACTCCAGCAGGCTAAAAAACTGCTCATCAGTATATACATAGGACTAATGATATGATGAATAAAGCAAGCGGTCACATGAATCCATTGCTTTAGACTGAAAATATTCTCTAATGCCGGGCTGAGTGTGTGAAAGAAGTGTTAATGTGATTACACTAAGTGTGAGAAAAAAGCCATGTGTTTGCCCATCCAGACACAGCAATGTGAATGGGTAAAATAAATAGGGATGTTTACATCCCCACAGAGTCAATAGGAACACCAACGCACACATACAAACAATGGAAAAACCAACTAACAAAAATGTAACACATTTAATTCTGCCCTTAATAGCCATAATCCAGCACTGGGTCTGGCTAGGTTAGACTGCCATGTCACTACAACGTTATAATTACATTTCAGCGCAATGGAAGCATGAAAAATACATAATATACCATTGAAAATGTCAACAAGCTGAAACACTTAAAGATAGCAGGCCTACAACTGATAGCAATAGAAATACTGTACATATGACTGTCAGCTTATATCCATCACATCAATTTATAGTTAGCCCAAGCAGAAAGTACTTACAGTTTAGACGCTCTCTGCTGTGAAGTCGACACTCGTGACATTTAGGTGAAGTCCATTCCTTTGAAGAGGCTTCAAGCTGCCAATGTAGGTCACAATCCAGATGTGCGATACTGTATCGTGCCACAAGGTGGCGGTGCCTTTTTGGGAGCACACAGAGCCGCTTCATCTTCTCCCATTGTTCTTCCGCTCCGTGAACTTTCCATGAATGAAGAAAACTCTCTCGGTAACGGCGTCGCTATGAACTTGCTGTCTGTCTCTTACTTGTCATGTTTAATAAACGCCGTGGAGACCTGTATGGTCCCAACTTTTGTGTCTGATGACTCAAAGGGTTAGCTTGCTAGCTGGGGCCGTTGCTAGCGGTTGGTTCCCGTTAGCCTCTCCACCCACACCGAACATGAAGTCATACATGGATGGCAAACAGTCTCGACCTGTTTAAGATGCGTTACTATTACTGCGAGCAGCAATAATAGGAAAGTTACGTGTGATGGAGAAAACCCACCGGTGTTTGGTGTCAGTGCTTTAACGGCGGGGTCGTCCATATTTAGGGTAATTCAGCTACATTAGTCAAATATTACTTCTGCATTCTCACGACTGCAGAGGCTAACAAATGATAGCGTTTACTAATTAGCAGCACCTGTCAGGAGTGGGCGGGGCGTCGATAGGTTAAAGGGACAATTCAGATTTTTTGTATTCTACATCTCAACAAGGGTTAACCTAGGGGTAACCTGCTCGTTACTAAGATTTACAAGAAAGATTGTCAGTTGCTACTTTCAGAGTTGCCAGTTTGGGCGGTTTTCTGCACACTTGGGCTGGTTTGAGTTGTATTGTGTGGGCAAAATGGGCTTGAGCAGAATTTATGTTGGTTTCCAAGAGTTGTTGTCATATGTAATAGGTTGACAGCTTTTCCCTGTCATTTAAATCTCTGTTAACGGAAAAGGAGCTCACTGGACTTGGTGACAGTTGGTGATGTCTGGTGCAGAAGGCAAATGTAAAATTACAATGATAGAAAGAAACAGCCAATTTATGTTATAACAGTTGTAAATTAAGTTGCCAAAAGGCAAATTGTTCTCCCTGTGTCAGTGCTGGTTGTCTCCGATCCTCAGGCTTCCTCCCACAGTCCAAAAACATGCAGAGTAGGTTTAACTGGTGACTCTAAATTACCCATGGGGTGATGTGATGTGATTTGTCTGCCTTGTCCAGTTTGTATTACTCCTCCTCGAGGGTCCGCTGGGATAATCTCCAGCCCCAAACAACCTGAGCAGTTCAGGGTAATAAAATGTTTTTTGTTGTTAATTGTTTTAGAAAATGAAAGATTTTTTTCACATTTATTTTTTTAAGCCTTATTTAATTAAAACATGACTCCAAAGGCTGGAGATTATATTGATTTTTTCATATGCAAAAAGAACAGAATGGAAAGAACAGACATAATTTAAATACTTGAAAAATTAAACATGCATTGAGGCTGAAGAGGTCATGTCCCTGACTGAAGTCTATCTGTCAGGACAGCAGCATGATTGTAGTACTACTAGCAAAGACAAGAGCAGAACTGAATAAATCAACAGACTTCACTCAATACATAAACCTCTCTCTTATTATTTTGTCAGAGCATATGGCTTTCCAGAGCTCGGGCGTGAGAGGACTATGAATTAACCAAACAACGGTACTGCACAAAATCTATCTTTCCCAATGGCAGAGCCAGCAGGCACAGATAACGTTTATATCTGTTAATTTGTGCATTTACCAAAAACCTTGATATTGAAGTTAATCTTTTTAAAAACACAGCTTTTGATGTCTGGTTACTTAACAACAATTTTACTTTGTTCTTTAGATTTATTGGACACTATGGCTCTATGGCTCTCTTTTTTTCTTTTTTTTTAAATTATGACTCAGAGGATGGACCTATTCATAAAAGTCAAAATACTTTGCTTTAAAGCTGAGGTATTTTTTTCCACATCTTAAATGTTTGTTTGCAGAGCAGTCCAAGAATCAATTTGCTGACTTCAAAGAAATGGCCAGACTCTTAAAAAATCAACCCCAAGTGCTTTGAGCGGCCAGATGCTCGGGAGAAAAATACTGGATCCTGCATGTTTCTGCAGAGCCAGGGAAGCTGTGAAAAACAGCCGATACACAATGTGACCTGTGGTAACCATGGCTGATAACACTGACACCATATTCTCATATATTGTACATAGTAACAGGCAGATAAACCAGCTGCCACACAATCTATAGCATCACAGTGTAACAAGGTGCTGTGTAAGTGAATGTGTAACGTGTTTGGTGTCACTGTGTGGTGGGGCCGTGGACTGCTTATGGAAAGGATGGAAACATTTTTTGGTATGTAGCAGATATAGAGTTATATCAGAATTTTCAAAAAGATGAGAATTTTTTTTCATGAATGAGGGTAAGTGACAGCACGGCACCCAACCTGAACGTCACAAACATACAAGCACACCCTCATGCATTCTGGATTAAGATGCCACAAGTGAAGTTGTAAAATGTAATACAGGTCAATTCCAACTCGAATTGAATCTGTGTGAATAATAATTCACTGGAATAGGCCTTTAATCCTGTGCATCAGACTGGGAGGGTCTCCTACAGTGGCACTAAATGAAGTGCAGGATCAAAGAGCGGGCTGCAGCTCAGAGGCACCGGAGGAGGTGAGACCTTCAGCATCCTCTCCTCTCCTCTTCTCTCCTCTCCTCTCCTCTCCCTAACTCTGTTGTGATCTGTCCGTCTTTAATCTGCTCTGCTACTTTCTGATCTGTCGCCCTCCCTCTCCCTTTCTCTCCTGACATCAAGTTCAAAGGAGGGGCCTCCCACTAAGTACCCCCTATCACCTCCCTCATCCATTTCGCTGCAGTTCTTCCGCAGTCTCCACAATGGGGGGTATTTAGATTTTCCCTCACACTCTCTCTGCCTCTCCTTTTCTCTCTCTCTTCATCTCCTCCTTTCATTCTACTTCTCCATCTTCTTCTATCTTCAAATTTTTTTTTAACTTAAACTATACAGCAGATTCATTTTTTTAAGATGAACACAGAAAAGGGATCACTCTGATCTCCTTTTTACATTTATGCAACCAAAGTTACACACCTGTAATGCTAGTTTCACTTGGGTACAATTTATTTAAAGTATAAGTACTTTTCTTATCTAATCCTGGTACCCATACACATTGCAAACAAATCACAGGTCAAACATGCTGGTTGTTTGATCGACAAATCAGGAAATAAACTGGAAGAAGAAAAGAAAAAACTATTCATGTCAGTCTTATTCTTAAACAACATGCATCCGCTCTAGCACCGTCACATGTAAACATCTCTATGAACAACAATCTTAGGTCTCCACTTTAACTAAACATCCATTTTCCACATTTATCTGCTGTGGGTACTGTATCTGAATCCTTGGATGTATTAGGGTGCCATGAACACCATGAACACCTGCCTGATGTGTGCTTGTGGTTGAACTGCCCCAAAATGGTAAATGGACAAGACTTATATGGGGCTGTTTTAGTCTTTTTTTTTTTTTTTTTTTTTAAACAATAAAAGTGCTTTATACCATTATCGGGAATTCATTCAGACACAGATGAATGCAGCATCTGGAGCTTTTTCAATGATTTGCCCAAGGACACTTTGGAGGCTGCCATCGTAGGGGATCGAACCTCCACCCTTCAGATAAGTGGCAGGGGCTCCACCACCTGAGCTGCAGCCACGATGCTGCCATGATCCCATTGCACCTCTCCATCTCCAAACCACACACACAAACATATTCATCAGCCTGTATCTCCGCCTTCTTCCTCCAGCTTCTCCCATCGCCTGCCACTCTCCACTTGCTTCCTCTGAAAGGCCAAAAAAGTCAAGTGCGTCTTTCCACATGAGAGTGTGTGTGTGTGTTTGTGTTGAAGCAAGGGGTGTTTCTGGTCGATCGCTCCCTTCAAACTGTTGACCTTCACCCCCCCCTCTGAACTATTTGACCCTCACTCATTACAGGGAATTGGGGTCCAGCTACTTTTCTCTGGCTGCTCCCCCTGCAAGAGTTACCCTCACTTGAGTGCGAACACACACACACACACACACACACATGCACATTTTGCATTCAGTTACCTTCTCACGTACTTGCACAGAAACCCAAGTACACACATAGTCTGTCAGTCTTAGCTTTGGTGAGGATATCGACACACTCACAGCTTAGAAACACACACACACACACACACACACACACTTACGCTGTTTCTCTCTCACACACACACACTCACGTTTTTACAGTGAGCCTTTGCCAACCTTGCTTAAGAAGGACATGAGAGGATGTGAACTGCACCTAACCTCTTCCTCAGCATTCATGAAGTGTGTGTTTGTGTGTAGACTGGAGGGTGATAGATAGATAGATAGATAGATAGATAGATAGATAGATAGATAGATAGATAGATAGATAGATAGATAGATAGAT
>JAOWBC010000182.1:9780205-9808315 GCA_028566105.1 Hypoplectrus providencianus
GTGTGAAGGAGTGCACCATATTGTTGTTGCCTCAGACTTCCTCTCTACACACAGACAGAGCACCCAGCAGGACTCCCTGCCCTTCTGTGTGACAGTAAACCTTAAATGAGTAATAAAAGGATCCTGACCTTGAGCTCAGCGGGACGCTCTCTGCTCTCTGATCAGATCTGCTGTGGAGCTGAACACGGCAGAAGGCACAGAGGACGAAACTTTGGACATCTCCAGAATACAAGGATTATTCGTTTCCTTTCTTATATGTGTACTGATCAGAAGCATAAGAGAATGGATGCTACATTGTTATTTCAAATTTATTTGGCTTTAAGATAAAATAATTTATGATATTTTAAGATCATATAACAGTGTGGGTTCATCAGCTCTTTAGTGAGTAATAAACTGTAGATAGTTTAATGTTTTTGAGACACACACTCACTAGCAACATGTAGCTAATGAAGTGGCGGTGTGGTCGCTGCTGGTTGGGTGTGTTGTGTGTTCAGAGATGTTTTCTGCATACCTTAGTTGGAACGAGTTGTTAGTTGAGTTATTGTTGCCTTTCTATCACTTCAAACCAGTCTGACTGGTCTCCTCTGGCCTCTGACCTGTGGCATCAACAAGCTCACTGGATATTTTTCTGAACATTCTCTGTAAACACTGCAAATGGTTGTTAGATCAGCATTTTGTGGAATATTCAGACCACCAACAACCATCCTACGGTCAAAGTCACTTAAATCACCTTTCCTCCCCGTTGTGATGCTCAGCTTGAACTTCAGAAGGTCGTCTTCACCATGCCTATTGCACTGAGTTGCTGCCATGTGATTGGCTGAAAGACATTTCATTTGAAATCCTAAACGTGAAAGTCATAGTGACTTATAGTGGCAGTAGAGTTCATCCTCTGCAAACCATGACCTTTTGTGAAAAATGATGGAACTCCATGCAAACTTGTTGAACTGCGTCTGTTTGGACAAAGAGTGAAAAACAATTGACAAACACAGATTTAAAACTACAGGAAAAAAAGTAAGCTACATAAACACACTCAGTTTTAGAGAACTGTTTTACTATGCATAGAGACACAAAATCATTTTTGCATTTTAACATTTTATTCATTTTCCAAATTCATATCAGTAGACTTGGAGAAATAAAAGGTATTTTTTTCCTTTTTAAACATTCTCTTAAACAAAAATATAACAACTATTTACAATCACTCGTAAAAAATACATAAAAAGCGTACGAGCAAAATCATGTTGTCTTTCTAAAAGACATAAGTTACAACAGCTATGAGAAGTGTGAGAGGAAAGCAAACTTTAAGCCACAGACCAAGTTAATACCTCTTTGTACAGGTTGTGCAGCACACTCACCACATCGAAGCTTATTGTTGTGCATTTCTGCTGTAATGCCAAAAAGATGTCTACATAAAACACATTCACATCTCTCTTATTGCATTCCAGGTAACATGGCGGGACACGGGACGGGGGGTAAATTACAATCAGCCAGATAGTTTTATCAAGCTGTGAGAGAGGCGGAGTTTGTCCTCTCCAGTTTTATGTTGCTAAAAACACTTTTCACAGTGCCGAGAGCTGCTCGCTGCAACGTCCTCCAGCAAAACAGCCGGAGAACAGGGGGGGTGCTGCTAAATTTAATTTAGCCCTGAAATAAAAATAAAAAAATATCTAAAACAAAATGCTTTGGAGTGCTAAAATAGCAAATGAGAGAACTAAAACTAAACTGGGAGTTTCATTACAAAATTCTGTACAATTTTAAGAACAAAAAAACAATCAGGTGCCTGATATTTCACTCTCAGTCCAACACTAGAAAACAGGTAAATACATAAAGTACCAGTCAAAACTTTGACTTTTTTTTCTTTTTTTAAAAAATCATTTTCAAATTGTAGATAAATACTGAAGACACCAAAACTGTAAAAGAAGACATTTAAAAAAAGTGTCTATTAAACCAGAATATGTTTATATTTTAGCTTTATATAGAAAGCCGCCGTTTGTTTTGATAGCAGCTTCACACACTGGTGTTCTTCTCTATCAGCTTCCTGAGCTTTTCACCTGGAATGGCTTTCATTACCAGGTGCGCCTTGTTAAGAGCTAATTAGTGGAATTTATTGCCTTCTTCGTGTGTTTGAGGCCATCAAAACAAAACGTGGCTACTTTGAAGAATCTAACACTTTTTGGTTTACTACACTATTCAATAAAGTTGCATCTAGTAGTTCTGGTGTCTTCAGTCTTTATGTAAAATGTAGAGAACATAATGGAGATAAAGAAAAAACACTGAATGAGCAGTGATTTCCTTACTTCTGACTGGTACTTTATATATCGCGTTTCCTTTCACTTCTGACTCAGCTCATCAGAACATCTGGGCCAACACTCAGGAGAGGCATACGCCGTGTTTAAAAAAAACAAAAACAAAACTATCCATTCATGCAACCCATTAATACTGATTTATGGTTTAGAATCTGAGGAATACAGTTGTGCAAAAATAAACCAAAAAAAAAAAACGACCCAAAATACTAATGTCACCTTTCACTCTCAGTCTGTTTCTAAGTTTCCACTAACTCTGGTGAGGGTCACGGTGGATACTCATGGTTCATCAGCAGTGGAGTGATGTCCGTTAAATGAGCACAGTGACATGAAAGGTTCAAAGTGGTGACACAGCTGAGAGAAAACAGAGACTGGACTAGACACGGTATCACGGCGGGGCTTGTTCCATTCCATTCAAACAGACTGGGATATAAGAGCATCAAAAACTCCTTTCAATCAGTCCGAATGCCTTGTGCCACAAAAGTGCTGGCAACAGACCCACGAGGGCTCCACCCTCCTGCAGGCAGGAGCAATCAAAGCTGCAAACTAAGAAGGGCTTTTGTAGAAAATGACTTCTGAGCCTTTCCCTCCGTGCTGTACATCCAGACTGACTCAAAATGGGATTTCTAACAAAATGCTATGTTGATCCCAACCTCGCTAATATAATTCCACACCACACACACGCACGCACGCACAGTCATATCCCAAAACACAGCAGCAATTCCGATTATAGACTGAGCAGAAATGGCACCAACAAAAGAGTGTGAGGGGAGAAAACAAGTCACAAACAATGACAAAAGAAATTCCTTGAAAGACTCCTGCCCACAGACAGAAACAGGGCGATCACAACCTCGGATTATTTCTTATAACAAAATATTCAAAAATAGCCTTTATAGAGAACTCTCTTCTCTCATCTATACAGGACATTAATTTATGGCAAAGAAAAAAAAAACAAAAATATATGTATAAATTCATATATATGCCATGTATATATTAGCATTAATCATTTCAAGTCTTTTTGTGGCAAAACAATACGAAAGAAGCATCACAGAGCGCTAGAGAGACAGCAGAAAGAAAAGAACGTCTAATTCCAGTTTCGCCCCTGCTGCACTGCAGAACACACATTTAAACTATTTTATCTTTCCAAAACATTACTCAGAATGTACAAATTTTGCTTCTGTTATCAATAGAAATAGACAATTTTTCAAGCAAATCCTTTAAATATTCTACAAAATGTACTATGAACATGGACTGGAGATGCAAGCCAGGCTTTAAAATACATTATCTGCTGACTAGTTTTGTTGCTCGTTCTTTTAAATAAGAAGCAGGAACCGATATGAGAGGTACGCGGTGAGCACAGTCAAACTTTATGCTGCATCTCATATCCCTGCTGCTTTATAAACAAATTTACAAGGTCAAATGAACCTAAAGCATTATACGTTTACATCTCAGCTTGTTATTCAATAGACAACGAGTTCAATAAACACTGTAAACAAAATGTGTAAGCGTCGGTGTAAACACTGTCCTTTATCTTTATGCACACCATCAAGGATTGTGGTGCGAGTGTGTGTGTGTGAGCGTATATCCATGCACGTTGTGCGACCACACAGTGCTAATTTATCGTTTTATTATAGCTGCTGCAATAAAATAACGTCACGCGTTTTACTCTACAGGAAGCAGCGAGGCATTTGTTTTTCAGCTCATTAAAAACGAGTTATAATACAGTTTTTTATAGAACATCCAGGAGGCAGCATGCCGCTAAAGTACCTCGCGTCAGACTCAACGAGCAATAGGAGAGGCGGCTGGGTGGCGGAGTGTGTGACATGAACACACACAACTGCCTGAGAGATGCTGTAATTGTTGTTTTTTTTCGACAAAGCTCAACAGTACAATAAGTGGTAAACACAAACAGACGTGCTCTCTGCTATTTCAGGAGCTTTTAACCTCTTTAGGAGGAGTAAAAAATATGGTTTTCATTTGGTTTGTTTGTGTTGGAACTGATGTTATGTATGTAAGGTTACATGATCAGTGCCAGGGTTGGATAGAGGCCTATGAGGACCAGTTGTTTATCTTGTCTCTTAATCATCTACATTCATTTTTTTATGAGTTGTCAGGAAATTATAAACAAAAACAGCAAAAACAGAAGAATCCCCCAAGAGCTGATGCATGTCAAAACACTTACACAGCCAGCTTTCATTCCCTTTGTCTGCTCCTCCTCACTACTCTCACATACGACTTTGCAAAGCTCAGAAATGCAAAAGAAAATAAGAAAAAGACTGTACAACATTTTAAAACTGTAAAACATGTGGAACACAGGTAAACAAAAGAGCTTGGAGCACAAAATGGAGGTACAAGGTGATCTGTTTCCAAGGAGGCCGACTTCTTCCGATGAGATGTCCTCATTGTCACTCTTTCCTCCGTTTATTGTCCTTTATACATGTCCACCTGCTGACTTTGTTCAAGAGTTTTTTAAAAAGTTTCTAAAAGCTTTCTTCGTTTTGTGAAATGAGTTTAAAAAGAGATGTTTGTACAAGTCTTGGGAGGTGCAGAGGAAAGGTCATTGACCCACCGGTCGGTCCAGAGGTGCCTTATGGTCCATGGTGATGTCACAGCGGGCTGTGAGGGCCCGGCCTGGAGAATGTGCTCTGATATGTGGTGACGGCAGGCTGCTAGTTCAGTCCAAAGCCCAGTCAACACATCTTGGTCCGTGTGTGAGAATATGTGCAGTTGTGATTGTGATGTCACCGTTTACACCGCTGACACTTGCTCGTCTGGAAATGAGAAATCAGAAATTACTCAAGGTTTCTCCAGTATTAAAAAGTTACATTTTAGACTTTTTAAGACATTTTAAATATGGCAGACAATGCAATTTCACATCAGCTTCAAAATCATACTGGCCAAAGTAGGAGAGCGTGATGGGAAACCAGTAATAATTGAAGGGAAGGGAAATTTGGGTTGCATTTATAGAACTTGTTAATATTATCATAATTAACAAAACAATAGAAAAAAACATTTAAGATGACTAAAATAAACACATTAAAACACTAAAATGCAAATTCAAAATTTACTTAAGTAAAAGTGAAAAAGTTTCAGCATCTATCAAAGCAAAAGAACTTGTAACACAGAAAGGCCCAACTTAGATAGTTTTAAATATTCCAAATACATTATTGTTTTACTAGTATTGATGCATTTATTTAAATAGCATTTAACTGTTGTCCATGTAGGAAGTAGTTCAACTAATTAATATACTGTGAAGACGTTCAATAAAAATAATAATAATAAAATGTATCATGTTTTTCATGTTAAATCTTGACCTGTAAAATTAACTAAACTGTCTGTGAAATGTGGTGAATGAAAAGTACAATATATCTAATAAATGTACTGAAGTACTTGAGTTATTATCCTCAGTAACACTCCAGCACTGGTGTCTACAGGACTGTGAGTCAGTTGTATTTGAATTGTAATACCTATTAATGTAAAAAATTCTTTTTTTTAATGATAAAAACTAAACTGAAACAGGCAGAATAACTCTGGGAGCTAAATTAAAATGAACAATGAGTATTATTATTATTATTTTTTTTAAAGAAATAAAATTCAATGTGTTCACTCTGAATTGCGACATACCGTCCTCACTGTCAGCCAGCTCCTGCGGTGGGAGGCAGATGCTGGGCGGTCTGGAGTGGCCCTGCGCGGAGCAGCCAGCCAGCCTCCGAGCCTCAGCCAGACCGCCGGCCGCTCCGGGGCTCTGCAGGAGCTTGCTTCTCTGCAGGGCCACGCTGTAGTCCGGAGGTCGGAGATGAGGCGGCCTGGGGAGGAGACCTCCTGGCCCACCTACAACTCCGTCTGTGATGCCGAGATCCCCCAAAGCCAGACCCTGGTAGCCTGGAGGGGTGGGAGGGGGAGCTCGGTAACGCTCATCCTTGGCGGGGGATGTGACACAGTACACTGGATGGAGGTGAAGATCAAAAGAAAGGAGGGGTGGAGCAAGGAAGGAGGGGGTGAAAAATGAGGAATGAGGGGGGTGAAAAGTTTGTTGGGAAGGGAGGTGAGCAGGGAGCGGTGTGGGGAGGGCAGGAACAAAAGAAAATGATGGATAAATTAAATTAATGTGATGTTGTGCTAACACAATCCACAACTATACATGCACCAAAATGTGTTGAAAATCAAAAGAAAAATATGCAACCAATGAGATGGATGGCTGCAGGAGATACAGACAAACCTAGAGCTGCAACTTATAATTACTTTATGTTGAATAACCTGCCAATTATTTACCAGATCAATCAATTAATTTTTTGCTTCTTTAAACTTAAGAAAATAGTGGAATGTCAATCCTAAATCCAGTTTTGTCTGACAGTCCAACAGTCCAAAAAGAGCACAGCTGAATGATTAACTAAAATCATTGACAGTTCATCAACATTGCTGTCATTTCATTTTTGGTTGATTCTCTAATAGACTCAGTGACTGACTGTTTCATCAGTGCACACGTCCTAACTCCCCCCCTACTGCTTTAAAGTCAAATACAAAAAACTGTTTTGCTTTCCTCATTAAACTGCAGGATGAGATCTGTTTGGGAGATTTCCAAATAATATTAAAGCGCAGTATTTACCAGATGCTCATTCGACCAATGAGTGTAAATCAAGCAGCAGAGAGCTGCAGTTATTCATCTAAAACAAGTAGACTGAACTTAATCTACTGCCTGTAAGTCTTATATAAAATATGGTGAGCCATCTTGACTTGTGAAACTCTATATAACTTTACACACAAAGCCTGAAATAGGAAGACTGATTTCTACTGAAACTATCTAGACCACTGTCTGAGTTGACCAGGTCACACTGTGTCTACAGGGATTCAAACTTGCAACCTGACCCCTCACCTATCAGGCCTTTCTCTGTGCTTGACGTCACCGTTTTGTAGACAGGGTCTGTGCTTTGCCCTCCTTCCTCGTTGGTGGGTGAGGAGGGGTGCTCCGAGGTGTTTCGCCGCTTTATTGTCCCATAATTCCCCTCATAGGTGTCTGACAGCGAGCTGGACGACGCCCAGCTCTGCCGAGACTGGTTGGACAGATCTGAGCTGGAGTCTCTGGAGTGGTGCTTGGTGGCGTCTTCGTTTGCCCACGAGTGAGCCGCGGCCTCCACCTCTGCAATCGGCCCGGCCAGCTGTGTGTGCTTGAAGCCCCCCAGGTGCGTGTGCGGGTGGGTGAGCGGGTGACCGTGGATGCCGTGGTCCCAGGGCCGGCAGGAGGACGCGGGGAGGCTCTGGAAGGAGTCGTGGGAGTTGGAGGAGCAGGATGTCCAGCTGCCGCGGCCGCTGTCGGCTACAGAGTCCAGAGAGGTGTGGTCCGGGGTCAGCTCCTCCGTGGAGATGGAAGAGGTGAACGTGGAGGCTTGTGATCCATATCCTCGAGCTGATGACGAGGAACTAATGGAGATAAAGAGGCAGAGCAAAATAAGTGACTATGTATCATTGTGTATGAAAAAATAATTAATAACAAGAAAAGGCAGAATATATCAAAATAGATCAATATTTGATGATACAGTGAACGATCCAACTGCAGCATTGCTATGCCCAAACATCAATACATTTTATTTTCATTAATATATGTTTTGGAAATGGACTATGTTCCTTATTAAAACATCATCATAGCTCTTTAAGCCTGTGTTTACCCATTAAAAAAAGTTTGGACTTTAATGCATGGTCTCATTTTATTGTGGATAAAAGTAAATTTTTAGTGTTTGTATAAAAGAAAGGCCTGTATTTCATAATTACATAAAAGTAACAGGTTGTGTTCAAAGATTATAATTAATTCAACTGTATCAAAGTCATGCAGGAGCTAAGGTGATATCCGCAAATATTGCATTGTTGTCCAATGAATTGATCTAATATGGAATTGTGATGAAACTAACCATCTACACCCTAAACAAGAACACTCGTTGAGAGAGCTCATGATCTAAAGACTAAAATGATAGAAGAAAGAAATAAGAAAGACAAAGAGAGGGGAAAAGTGCAAAATATTTAGAAAGCAAACGGCTGAGAGGTGGCAAAGTTGTCGGTAAGTCGTTCTGACAATAAGTGAGGGAGGGAGAGAGGAGGTCGAACAAGGAGGTTCAGTAACTATAAAAGCCTGTTGTCTGGAGGACAAGTGGAGCCCGACACTAACAAATGGAGACAAATGAGAATGGATAAAGCTCAGCGTAACACAGGTGATTCATTTTTCTTCCCAATCTTCAACTTCCAGCCAAGTGTTGCAAAAGACAAGTTCCCATTCTTCGACAGTTTTTTGTTGTATCACCTGTAAAATATGATTACTGCCAATGTTCAGCCATTAAACTTTATGCCTCACCTGTACACTTTCTCTTCACAAAATCACAAAGCAATTATTTGACAGCATCTCCTGCTTGACACATTACTTTGTCTTTGACTACTTTGCTTTTAAAAAAAGTTTTTCTCCTCAGCTGCTTTTCATAAACCAGCAGTTTGATTCACTCGCACGGTTTTACTGGACAAACAAGCCACTCAATGAAACAGAGCCATATTTCATAAAACAGCCTTGTGTTATACGCCAAGGCTGCCGAGGTAATATAATATCTGAGAAGCAGACAGATTATTGGGTCCGGTGATATTTTATAGTCTCCTCTTTAAGAGACAGAATTGCCTGATCATGGAGGAACAATAAACAAACAGCAGACAATAAAAAAGGTGTGTTGTTTACTCGTCCAGATTAAAAAGCCGCCTGCGTGAAAAAGGAAAAGTTGTTAACGGGGGAAAGGAGAAGAGGGGAGGGCAGTAAATGTGGGATGCTAATAAAAACCTGCCGTGTTTTTACGACTTCCTGTTCTCTGAGTTTTAATGAGGTAGGGACATAATTGGGATCCAGCTGGGAGAGGAAATAGAGGAGCGGCTCAGACACTGTATGTGTGGAGCCTTTTCGCTCCTGTCGGCCATTGGGAAGGTTTCTGATGATTATGTGTTTGTTTGTGCACCCCGGTGGCTCGAGACTTTCAGTCACGGCTCAGAAATGATTTATTGCGGTCAAGTATTTGGACAGCGTGGCCGAGAATATTTTTGTGTTCTCAAATGTCCTTCAGACAAGTTCAATCTGAAAGACTTTTCAGTCCTGAAATCGTTTGTACTCAAACTAGTTGAGCTCCATTCTGACAAGACTGTATTTCTCTCGGGGAGGTCGTACGATTTTAATGTTGTGCTGAGCTGGTCAGTTAATTTAACAGCATCCGGAGTGCATGTCTGTCACCCTCACCTCAGTGGTAATTACAGCCTCAATTACCCACTGTTTTTCAGACAGGCTCTTGTCCTCTTATAATCAAAGTTCAGTCCAGAGAGACATTTCACATATTAGAAGTATATCTCAGAGTTTTTACATGCAGTGCTGCTGTGACAATGCTACTTTCTGCATTCTGCAGGCTATGCACATGCACGCACAATGCTGGGCAGTAATGCATTACTGGTAGCATTACTTTCTGCAATACTGAGTAGTGCAACAGATTTCTAATACATTCAGACTTTCCTAAAAACTCCTCACTACAACCTCACTTTTGTCATTACACCTTTCTGATTTTTTTTTTTAATTAATTACCTTGTGCTGGGCTGGTTGTAATCACAAATTGAATGTGCATGCATTGCTGCTGAGCTCTCTGCAACTGGAGCAGGAGTTGAAGCAGTTGCTGTATTAGCAATAGCAGCGGTAGCAGAAGTGGGACAGGTCCTGGTGCTGCTGTTACACCGGTCCTCGGACCCGGGAGGAGGCACCGAGTCCACCGAACAGATACTGGAGCGGGAGGAGATCTCACTGTGACTCGAGTCAGACAGGTTGTCTGCTTTACCAGCTGGCAGGAGAGCGTAACCTGGAGAGAGGAGAGAGACAGTCAGGACATTTCTATTTCAATAGGAATCCAGATTATAATCATGACAAAAACGAATGTAGATGAAAGAGGAAGGAAAGACAGAAATCAAATAAAGAAAGCGAAACGGACAGCATTTTTTGGAGATAAATAAATGCATGTGTGTATATATATATGGGAGACAATCAGATGTTTCTGTGCCCTTTTTAATAACTAAAAATAATTATTTATCCAGTTAGAAGCTTTCACATTTAGTACAGCAGGTGGATCCAGAAAGAATTCATAACCACTTCTCAATGGGAAATGAAAAATAGACTTCAGTTAAGGACACTGTTGGGGTCACAGTTTAACATAATCATATATCTGCTGAACCAAATGAACTGTGACTTGAGGAAAACTTAACTAACACAGCAATAAAAGCCTCAATACCACGCTTGTCAACAAAAAGGAATGATAAATTCATAGTTTTTTTTGTAAAATTGCATTTGGAAATTGCATCTCAGAAGAAGAGTGTTTTAGAGTACAAGCTATTTTCCATTGTGGGATTAAAACGTTAAGGTGGATACGTTTTGTGCTTTGACAATTACATATTTTGCTACATTTTGCTGTTGAAATTATAACACTTGTACAATGTACATAGATTGACAGCATTATGTCCACAAACAAAGAAACGTCTGGAGAACTGTGAAATGTTTTATGATGTCTTTTTCTTATCTGCCTTGAATGTCTGCTGTTTAAACTTTTCCTTATCGCTTTTCTATGACTCAAATGAGTTCAAGTCAGACTTTTTAACAGGCTATTCTTTGTGATGGCTTCGATCAACAACAACAATTCTCTCTGAAATACCACTAGCATCTCTTTTTCTTTAGCAGTCACTGATTGTACTCATCAGTTCAGTGAATGAGTTATCTCTGTCAGACGGTCTTTCTCCTGGTGTGTCTGTCCCTGCACAGCCAAAGGAAGGGGTTTGGGCTGACCGACCTCCTGGCTGTCTCCGCCTGTCCTTGTCTCTCATCCTGAGGTGAGGAGGACACGACCTGTCCTGTTCCCTCCCGACTGTACATATGTGGCCTGACTGCCATCGGTCTCTCCCTGGACTGACTTCTTTCTCTCAGCATCCTGAATGGGGACATCAGTCTTGTCCTCATGGGGGACTCTAAGGGTCTGGCTCTTATTAACTCGGGCTGGGAGAAAGGGGGAGGAGTCATAGGTCCCAACCCTGGTGAACTGGGGGAACACCCAGTGTGAGCTCCTGTCCATTTCTGAGGAGGGGTCCCTGCTCTCACCCTCAGCAGCATCCGCCCTGCGTCTCCCTGTGCACGCTGGCTGCTGTGCTGCCTGGACCTCCCTCTTCTTTGCTCTGAGGGGAACAAGCCTTTCTGAACTGCTTCTGTCTCCTCTTTTTCCTTTTCCACCTCACTTCTTTTCTCCTCCTCTGTCTGACTCTCTCTCTGCTCCCTGCTGCTGTCCTGGCTGTGCTGCTGGGTCATCAAAAGGACCCTCTTGTGAAGGAGTGCCCCACCTATGCCGTAGCTCCGCAGGCTGATGGTGCCCGCCTTTGTGCTAGCGTCGCTGGTTAGTGATGATGAAGATCCTGACAAGTTCATCTGGCTGGAGTTCTGGGACTTGGCTACACCTCCCACTGAAAATAATTAAAGAAAGAGATGAATAAACTTAAAACTAGGATATTCAGCGGACGTCATATGGTGCCAGCAGGACATTCTGGACCAAGTAGCTGTAGTTCCAGTCAAACGTTTGGACACGACTTTTCCATTCAATGTTTTTACCTTTTTTTTTTTACTACATAATTGTATGTGTATTCTTTCATACTGTCTTCAGTATTAATGTATGAATCTCTACTATTATTATTTATAGCATGAACATGCACAATCATGAATTGCACAGTCTCAAATTACCCATAAATTGACTTGGAGTCTTTATATGAACAAGCTTTGCCCCCAGACATGGTTTCTGAGTGAGAATATTATTAATGTTTCAAAGCTCTGCTGGAAACTAACTCTACTCCAACTCTTCACCCAGGGTAACGTAGGTCCTTTTATCTCAGGATAAAAACACACTCACAGGGTAAAAGGGAAAGATTCTGCAACAGACCTTTACGTGGGGAGCCCTGCGGCGACACCGTGGGGCTGGAGTGAAGGGAGGAGATGGTGGAGACGGTGTCATCAGATGGTCTCTTCGTGTTCCAGTCCTCTGACGCACTTACTGGAGGTTTCTTCACTACCTGGGGAGAGTTGGAGTCTGGGGGAGTAAAAGGAAAGAAAAAGAACAAGGTTACACAAAAGTAAATTAACTTCTGTCTGTTGAACCTGTTATTTTACAACTCACTAGGGCTTTACCAGTATATATGTACCTATACATACCAATTTAATTGCGAATAATTTATTGTGATAAAATAAATATAAGATTTTTTTTCTCAAATATAAAATAGGGGCTCCATATGCTATACACATTGTTTATTGTTTTTCAATAAAAAATCATAGAATGAAGTGATTTGACAAAATATCATTATTTTAAGTTTAGCTTTGGTTTCATTACTTGATAGAAGTTTTGTCATAAAACTCTGTGAATGGCTGACAGAATGTGAAAATCTAACAAGGTGAGGTGATCCATGATTAGAAATAACAGCATGCTATTACTCAGCATAAGTGCACATAATGAAGGTACAGGTGTACTGACTGGGTGGGCCGATGTCCTTGGCAGTGCTCTTCTTCCGCAGTGGGTTCAGAGGGACCTGGACCTGAAGGACTTGGGACACCCTGTTTTGAGTTTTCCCCGAGGGTAGAGCTGACCGCAGAGACACTGGAGACATGTCCGACTTGGTGGATCGTCTCTCACTCAAGTTCTTTGACACTAAAAAACAGGAAGAAGCAAAAATGTAAAACCAAAACAGAAATAATATAAAGCTTCAAGATTATCACATTCAAAACTGAAATCACACTATTTGTGCATGTTTAGTCCCACTGAAGATCTGGAGGGTACAGGACATGTATATTGTAGTGTTATCAACTGATTGAACAATTAATTCCTGTTCTGCAGAACATTTGCGAAGACACTAGGTGGCAGTGCAAGCCAGTAATACAGAAGTATGTGTGTGCAGTGCAGTTTATACTGAGAGACCTGCTATTAGCCAGTGAAACGACAGATCGATTGATCTGTCGTGAAAATCTATTGTTCTGCTACTCACAGGTGCTGTAGGCCGGCTCACACTGCAGGGACATGATTTGGTGTTTCTCCTCGTCTATCTCTACCGTCAGGTTCGACAGGTACTGCTTCACCTTTCTGGCCATCTGAGCATCTTCGTACAGTTTCTTAGCATTCAGGAGAGAACTGCGACGTACTCGTTTCTTATGGGCGCCGCCCTGCACATCCAGCATGTTGGAGTTGGTGCTGCCCTGACTCAAAGACCTAATGAGGGAAAGAGAAAAGGGCAAGAGCAAGGGTGGACAGAAATGGAATGGAGACGTAGAGGAAAGTCCAAGAAACAGGAGACAAGAGGTAAAAAAAAAGGACAGTAAAAGATGGAAAATAGGATGTGGAGGGCATTTAAAAAGAGGCCGTGGAGAACAAAGGGAGGTAAATGAAGAAGACAGGACCAGAAGAAATGCACATGAAAGTATAAAGACAGAAAAAAGAGGGAAGAAAAGAAAGACAAACAATAAGTACAGTCACAGATTAAACAGACATAACTACTTCTTATCATATACCTCCTCTACTATAAAAACTGTACATCTGTCTTTGTGTTGGAGCATAGCATTTTAAAACAGGACCATGCAACTGGGAGGGAGGCAGCTCTCGCTGGTGTGCCATGCTATCACAAAACAGAAGAGCAGGACATTCTGTCAGATGGAGGCAAAAAGGGTTAGGAAACACAAGATGCAAAAGATTCGATATGGGGAATATTACGCCAGGATGCAGATGTAAACAGACACCAAACTTGAGTCAAATAGTATCTGTAAATTAGTCATAGCATGTTTAACTTTGCCTGAATTAAGCAAATAGTAGGTGGAGTTTGCTAAAAGGGTTTATTATTGACCAGCAACTGACAACACAATCTCACTGAAAGGTCCCTTCGTATCTGTTCTGGTGCTAGTAGATGTTCAAATGTACTAATTTTACCTTTTCTAAGCACTTCAAGGACTTTTTGACCATGTTGGATTGAATTGAATGTTGGATGTCTGAACTGTTTTTAAACAGAGCAACAATGCACAGCGAACTATCACTTTTAAGCTAACATTAAGAGAAATCCTCAAATAGCTGAATTAATAAAAAAAAAAAATGAACATCTACAATTAAATAACACATGGGCTAACTTCTGCTGCTGATGGAGACCATGTAATAAGATTAAAAGCTCTGGAACATTTAAGATATGGAATGCAGGCTTAGACTCTTTTTTTTTTTTTTTTTTAAGTTGCATTTAATTTCATCACCACATACTTATTATGCTATGTGCAGTCAGACAGTTTCTCTGAAACCTGCATATTTGTTGATTTTGTCAAGGACTGCAACTAATGACCATTTTCATCATTAGTGACGATTAGGAATTAGGTTGATAAAATATCAGAATACTGTGAAAAATTTCCTTTCAAGTACACAGTAACTACAAGGTAAAGTTTTTAAATGTCTTGTTTAGTCAATCCCAAACTTAAATACATTAAATTTAACATGCTATGAAAAAGAAAAGCAGGAAATTTTAGAGGTTGAAAACATTATGTTTTTGCTGTTTTTGCAAGAAGAATTACCACAATTAATCAATTTCCATTCCTTTTTGGCTAGGCTATTAATGTATCAGTTGACTAACCACTGAAGCTCTAGTTTTGTCTTTAAAGTTGTGTTGTGTTACATGCTCTCTCTTTTTCACCTTGGCAGAATAAAAGAGTTCAATCAATTTTATACTTCTAAATTGCCAGTAACTGCCAGAAATCTGACATAATCTACGATATGTCTTAACTCCTACTTATCATTATGTGAATGTGTTAAAAAAAATGTCCCTGAATTTTATTTCAAGCTACTATATGACTCAAACATAAATCTTATGAACAGAGCAAACAATTAATGGGTCAATGATGGACTTCATTATGGTTCAGGTGAATGGGCACTGCAAATGAAGGGTTAATCACACACAAGCACAGGCGGACACATATGGACACTCAGATAAAGTGAGGGAGGGGGCATGCAGAGTTTATGGTGGTGGGGATGCTGCGTGGTTCGGATATCTCTGCTGGTCCAGACCAAAACAGGACAAACTTACCCTAAACTCTTCCACCTCTTCTTCCTGCAAGCAAGAGGTGTGAAGATTGAAGCGTGACTTAAAGACAAGTTCAGGGGGAGGGGGGACAAGACTATGTAGATGTCATGCCACCACAAACAAACAGGAAATGATTGCAGATGGGAGGACACCAGACATATGACATCTCCCCATATCAACCTGAAGAGTGCGTGTTCACGCTCACTGTGTCACCCTAAAAAACTAATTCAGAAATGAGATAATGATAAATCAAAATCTAAAAGTCAAGTCCTGTGAGAATATCTTGATCTTGTAGTATGAAGGGAGTGTCTGCAGAGGGCAGTCATGCACTGCAGCAGTGACAGACTGTGATAATCACACACAAACTGAGTGATAGGAACTACACATTGTGGTTGGCATCAATTCTTCCTCTCTTCCAGTGGATCCATGCCTTGTGTGCCGTTACATTCCTGCAGAAGAATGCAATCAAAACACCAGGAGCCATGGAGCGGACAGGAAGTGAATGGGAATTGATTGGACCAGACCTTCAGTGTGTGCCTGATCCTGTTGGTGAAGGATCCAGGTTGGCTGGTGGAGGGATGGTGTAGTGGTTTGCCTTTTTGCTCACATTTATAGTCATGAGTAGTAAAGCAGTCTTTCCTGTAATCTACTTTGCTATTCTGGACTTTCTGTATTCATGCCTCTTTCTGAGAAGTGACAGTTTGACTACAGTCTGGATGACAGAAATAAGACGGAATCAGTTTCAGAGATACACAAATTTGAAGAGAACTGATGATTCGGTATCACACACTACAAATTGACAACTGACAGATAATCAAATGCACATACATCAACTGTTCATTTTGATGATTTTCAAGCCCCCAAATGTACCTGATGCTCCCTTTTCCACCTCACTGATACCAAATATTAGACTGTACTGCAGATAGTTTAAGAGATACATTTTTCATGAAACCACATTTGGGCACATGTGACTACTGTTTTTCCACAGAATAAGTCCAATGCATTTTCATTGTACCTTATACTTACTATGATTAGAAAAACTGCCAAATGTTATGTCCATTTTTTGGCTACTTCCACCAATGGAAACAAAAAAAGTCAGGTTTACAGTGTATGGTGTAATCTCAGAAATTCCTTGTTCCCCTGGCTTAAGAATAGAACAGTTTTAGATGTAACACTTTTGTGTTATTGTTATAAGGCTAATAAAGCCATCATTTACATAATTCAAAAGTGCATCACTGTTTTAAGAGGCTTTTGAGTAATCCACATCTGTGAAACTGGCCACAACAGCATCAAATTAAAGCAAAATCTGTAAATCATGAAAAGAAAAACTTTCGATGACTCTTTGTATCAAAACAACCAACCTCTGTCTAAACATGAGAGCAGGGTCCATGTTGGCTGAGGTCAGCCGCACCACGTGCCTGATCTCTTTGGCGATCATCCTCAGCTTCTCAAAGTTCACAAGCCCGTCTACACTGGAGTCATTGCCTGAGAGGACGAACACAAGTACCAAACACAGACACACACAAACATGTGTGAGAGTAAGTGTGAAGTCAACTGTCAACACCGTACAGGAGATAAATGATTAATATCATGGGACATTTGCAAGCTTCAATTCGCAACAATATTTCTAAGTCCAATCTTCAAAGTAAGAATCTCTTTGTTCTGGTCTCTTTCTTGTCAGTCCTAGGAGATCAAAGTAGCCTTTCATACTGACTCATGCTGGGCCATTTGAGAATTTTTGGCAACTTGCACAATTAGGGAAACTTTCATTTCCTTTCCTTTCCTCTCGTTATATGGTGGTGTATAGACCTTTTAAAAGAAAATCGTGAAGGAGAAGTCAGTTTGGATAGTTTTGACCTGACTTGGTGTGAAATGTGAAAAAGTCAAGATGGGGAAGCCTTAAGCAGAAGTAAACCTCCTGAGTGAGACTGAAATCGACCTTCCGCACAGCACAGAGGAAGTATGAGGCACTAAAATGTGCAGGATAACATGTCAAGTTTTAGAAATGGCTTCAGCTTGTTTTTTTTTTTAGGGTCTAAGCAATTGAATGAAATGCAGCAACGTATTTTACAAAAAAAATTCACACAAAGCAGCTGTGGGCTCTCAACAATCCATCTACCTTCATGTAAGAAGGTGAGGTCCTTCTTGACCACTGGGAACAGTGGGATGATGGGCGGCTGCATGCTCTGGCTGCTTAGGATGTTGCGGTACTTGGCCATGTTCCTGGACGGGTCGAAGACGTCCTGCAGGTCTCCGAACAGCTTCTCGTACTTACTGGGCAATTTCTCCCATGAGCTCCGCAGCCGAGCCACCGGTGCCAAGTTCAGGCCGCTACACGAGGGAGGAAAAAGGTGCAAGGGAGGGAGGCAGAGATAAATAGGTTACCATGGGCAGAAGGGAGGGGTATAGGAGGATAGAGGAGATGGAAGAAAGCAGTGGAGTTTTAGTGTGAATGTCTAATACACATTCCAGCCAAACCCTTACACCGACATTTGCACAATTACTTCTTCTCTAGCTAATCATCTTCAGTTAGTGAGGTCTCCATTTTCCAGAGCAGAAGACCCCTTGAGGCAATGTCATCTCTGAGCAAACTCATTTAGACAGCTGATAATTATGACTGGCACAGCATTTATTTCTGCTCTCTTCTTTCATTATCTTTAAAGCCCTCCTCCTTCTCCACTGCTGTTAAAACCTTCTGTGTTCCTCTCATTTTTCTGCATGTGAGGTGTGGTCTGTCAAAGGACAAAGTCTGGATAATCACATTTGTATAATTTTCTCTCTTTCAACTTGTCACACCTAGCTCACCTCACCCATACTCAAATAATCCAGTGCCTCTTGCATAAATAAACCCTACTATAGCAACTGCATTACAACCCTGCATGCTATCTCTATTACACACGCAGCAGCCATGCCCCTGTCAGGTTCATAACCCAGGCAGGTTATGGATCAGAGATCCATATGTCTGCATCACCCTGCTGTGAGGAGGAGTGTAAAGGGACACGGAGGTCAGGCACTTCTGTTCTAAAAAGTGCCTCCGACAGCAGAGAGCAGAGGATCACCATCACGCTGAGCTCCTTAAACTGTGATTCCAAATTTAAAGCGGCCATGGTCCCACAAGAGGACAGCTTAGCCTGATCAAGCCTCATGGATCCATGGCGCATTAAGAAAACACCCAATTAAGCATTTGTATTTATGTATGGCATAAACTGTAATCCTTTCAATTATTCAAAAATTCACTTCGTCTACAGTTATGGTTATTGCAGAACTGCATTTTAGTGAAGTCATTTCATTGAAATGTATGCTGCAGGGACATTGCTGACAATACCCTCTTATGAATATTTATACTTTAGAATGAAAAAAACACACTGCAACACAAAACACTAACATGTCTGAACAACCTAGTAACCAGGCTACAGTACAGGCAGGATTTGAATAATTACTCTTAGGACTGAAAAAAAACAAAACAAAAAAACAAAAAACAAAAAACACACACACACACAACTGCCAGTGCACACTTAAATACACATGCATGCAAATATATGTTGGTTCAAACAGTCACACCTCACGTTCACCCCTAAAACACATAACTTGCATCCCCTCATGAGGGTTTTACCCCTTAAAAAAGGGCACAGTACACACAGGCTCAGCTTGGTCTGACAGCCATGTGAAGTCAAACCACAGAAGCCAGAGGGAAATAACAATAGGTGTAACTGTAGCTGTGGGACTCTTTTTTTAAACGCTGTAAACTTGCAGGCAGAGGCAGTGTGGTTTGGGAGAATCAGGGCTGGTTAAATGAGTTTGTGAGAGAGTGAGGGAGAGAGCTGCAATGCTCAATTGGCACAAAAGCTGCCAGGGGAGATGGAGACAACGTGAGCTGTCATCACAGAACAAGAATCCTGTCGACTACAACTGAGGCAGAAATAAGAAAAATGAGACAATGTGTCACCACACTTGATTTAGAAAATCAATATACACACAAACACTCCTCAAGAGTCTGCACTGAGCCCACCTGATAATAGCGAACATGGAGTTGAAGTTCTTGCACTCTCTGCAGTGCAGCGCGATCTTGATGAAGTGTTTGATGGTCTTCATCCTCTTAAGGGCGTTGGGCTCCTTTAGGATCTCTGTGGCGACCCAGAAGGTCTCCTGGTTTATCACCTCCTCAAACTGTTTCAGATTACCACTTCCCACTGAGGACTCGAGTTTAAACAAGTCGTCCACATACCTGGGAAATATGACAATAAAAATAAGTCGAAAAAAGAACTCTTCTAAAGTACAACCGCAGTTTCTCAGTTTAGGGGAAAAAACAACCCTGTGGAGAAGCTGTTATCATTCAAGCATTTTTCTGATTTTTTTTTGAAAATGTCTTTACAATTACTGTTGTAACAGTCATTAGACTTTAAAACCTGTAATGAGTCTTTAAAGATGTTTAACGAGTACGTACTCTGTGGACTCGATGTTCCTGAAGAGCTCGAAGTCTCTCATGGAGAGCTGGGCAGCGACCTCCATAGTGCTCAGCTGCAGCAGAGAGATCTGACTCTCTCTGAGGAGATCTTGTGCATCCTCGTCTGAACAAAGTGTCTCCGTCTCCATATTGTTCTTCAGGTAATACCTATGGAGAAGAGAAGAGAGGAAAGATGACTTAGATTTGGACTATCAAACTAAAGAGGACATGCTTATTTTATAGCTGGTCATGCTGTAGAGACTAATATAGCCAGCACTGAAGGCACTGAGCAAATATATTTGGGTTTTTCTAAAATGTTTTTAAAAAGTGTATTATATATAATAAACCCCATGAGTACCTGCACAAAAAACAACAACAAAAGTGGAAGAGTAATAATTATTGCTATGCCTTTGACTCTAAAGACTGTTGGGGGTTTAACTGACAATAATTACAAAGAGTTCAGGATATGCAGGATGTAATATTCCTTAAAAGTGACATCATCTCCTTTTATTTTTAGAGCAGTAGGTGTTGGATCTGCAGTATCCTCAGATGCTTTAATCAAGGCTGCAGAGGCAGACAGGTGGGTGGACAGCATCCAGTTTTTCAGCCAGCTGTAACTTTTGGCTCATGTTAAATAAACCCAGATAAATCCCATGAGAGCTCCCCTCGTTCACACTGAATCTTAAAGAGGCATGTTTCCTGTTTCAAATTTAAGATTAGTTTGAGGAAACTAAAAAAATACTGTGGTATTGATAGATTACGGCTGTATTTTAGGTTGTGTTGGCAGAGAGAGAGTGAGGGGCTCTCAGCAAAAGAGAGGTGAGAAAGACGACGGGAAAAAAGATGATGATCTCCAACAGTTTTCTGGGAGAGCTTCCAGCAGCAGGCCGTCTCTCTTACCTTGTTATGTCCCTCTATGTTTGTAAATCTAAAACCCCCGACCCCCACTTGCACTCTAATGGACCTGTAATGTGGTCATCTAGGATGCTGCACCTCAGTGCCCTGCAGACCTACAGCCCCCAGGGGCCAACGTGCTCTGGCATGGATGTGACTCTAAAGAGCCTCCTGTTAATCTGCCAGAAAAGATGGCGTAAAGAAAAACTATACAGAGGAGATGTGTAGGGGGAAAATAAAGCTGAATTTACACTACAATAAACCCGATACCAACTTCATACACAGAAAGTGTCAACATTTGTGAGAGCTCAAAAGCAGCAATGAAGACTTTATTGAAGGCTCAGGGAAATAGTGTTAATTGTGAGGAGAGGAAAGGGAAGGACAAGAAAGGAAAAATGATGAAAGGACAGAGGACAAGAAGAAGTAAGACACGAAAAGGGGACACAAAAGGGGACAAGATAAGAGAAGAGAAGGAAAAGAGGAAATTGAGGTAAAAGTGATGAGACCACACAAGGAGACAAGGTGGAAGTAAAGAAGTAAAGACAAAAGGGGAGAAGAGATGAGTAGAGGAGAGAAAAAAAAGTCCTCAAATCAGTCAAACTTGCACCAAAAAACTGGAAAACAAAAAACGAAGAAACAAACAGTTAATAAATGAATGCAGAATGCATACAATCCTACATATAAGGAGAGGAGCCTAAATAAATGATGGACGAACTGTATTATAAAGAGCTGGATGAGGGGACATCACTGGAACCAAGCCATTGTAAATGCCCTCTGGAGGTTTGTGGAGGTGTGTATGTGTATGTGTATGCTGAGTTTAGGATCTCCGAACTGCATCTACATGTATTTTAAATGTGTAAACAGAGCCTGCTATTGGCTTGTCCCGTCCTGTCCTGTTAGACCTGCTGTCCATCACCAGCTGCGGAGGTAGAGATGGAAGAGGCGTAATATGGAGAAAGAAAAGCAAAAAGGAATTTATCTATTGCTGATGATTAAAAAAAAACTACTGCACATTTTGCTGAAACACATAAATGTCCATTGTGCCACAAGACAGTAGTGCTATGTATTGTAAGATATTGCCACAGTGTATTGTCAGTCATGTACGTTTGCCAAAGAATACATTTAAAGAAAAGAGGAAAGTGGAGAAATAGCCACAAGAAAGAAGTGCTATCTATATATGTTGTTTGTTCATACCTCTACCATTTTCCACCTTTATCTCAGAGAATTGCATTTTTCCCTCGCTGCTGCTCAACCATCCATCAAAACCACAGGGAAGGTGTTACCATGAGTGCCTTCTAAGTGAGTGGGTGTGTCTCTGAATGTGTGTGTCTATTCATGTTTGAGACTGTCTTGGTTAGAATTTGCATGCAAAGATGCATAAAAAGAATATGTGAATGCAAATATGCAAGGGTATGTAAACATAGCATTTGCATGTCTATGCAGTTACAGACGCGTGACTATGTATAAAAACTGGACTGTCTGCATCTATATCTTCGCATGTGCCTGTATGTGCATTTAAGTGTGCCTATGAATAATTCCAGACGTGCCATGCTGTCTGCCGAGGCCTCCGCCCCTGACAGAGGATGAAATATTCATGGTAACCTAGTTGGGAAAGGACTGATGGGGGACCACAGGAGAAAACGGAGAGAGGGAGGACGAAGTGAAAAATGGACGGGGAAGCCAGTTTGATGCAGACTTTACGGCTGCAGTCCAATTATCCTTCATGTCCTACTAACTTTCATCTTATAAGGGAATGTGTCTGGCGTCAAGACGACAGAGTGATAGGAAAAAAAAATACTGGCTATAGTGCAAAAAAACCCAGACTAAGGCTAAGTGTCTTTACTTTGGCGCCCTACCTGAGTAACATGGAGTTGTGTCTACAACAAAGTGAATTTCAGGTTCCAACAAGAAAGAAATTCAGCTTCTCTGACCCTTTGGAGTTGTAAATTGTCCCTTGAATACTTGATCAGCATCATTTGCATTTCACTATGAACTGTAAACTGTTGTGTTTCTTTATTAATGGGACAAACTGCAGCTTGTGTTCTTCTAAGAATAGCAACTAAAAATGGGGAGCACCACTTGATTTGTCATTCCACTGATCGAGGACAGTGGTTCTGAATCCTGCTCCTCAGCACCTGGAGCCCCGCTGTTTTTTATTCCTTCCACTTACTCAGAAGCTGATTTACACCAAGGAAATGCTAAGTGAATTTACTACATCATAGAACAGTACCCAAGTACCTCTAGAGGAAGCACTAGGAATCACTGCTCCAGAAGGACTCAATCAATATACAGACTATGTACAAACTGTTGTATGATGTGAGGGCTGAAGCTGCTTTGTTTGTAGCCATATTGGAGAAATGTGGAATTAGCTTGAATTCTTGTACAGTCCAAGACTGGAAGTCTATTTCCAGAATATAGCTCACAGTAGCATTGTAAAGTACTGAATTCTGTGTGGCCTTGTGTAATTTGAACCAACTGAGAAATAATTTGAAAAAGAAAAGAAGGAAAATCTCCAATGTCTCAGGATTCTGGGCTTTGAATCCAAGCACAGCAGGTCATGTCTTTGGTTTAGTCATTCAAGGCTTCAGCCTCACATAGGTCTATATAAATTCTCAAATTGTCTGTTCCGCTTCCAGCTGCTTTTTGTCCAAGATTCCCACAGTGGATCTGCTGTAAATACATGTCTGCGCCATTTTTCCATGACCAATATGCTTTCCTAAGCGTCAAATACTTTTGCTCTCTGGTTTATTTAAGTGTTCTTGTTCGCTGCCTTATGTACAAGTCCCCAGTATTAGATTTTCCAGTGTTGAACTTGTGTTTCCTACCTGCCGTTGAGCTGAATCCGATCAGCCAGTTTGGAGAGCTGGTCGGGCAGGCGGCGCTGCTTTATGACTCCCTCCGGGCTAACTGATACCTCACACAGGGAGTAGGTCTCGGGTGCTGCGAGGAGGCCAAACTCATTGACAGTGTGGGTGACCACATCCTTGGCAGTAGTGTCCTTACTGATGATGATGTAGCAGCTCTGCTGGTCTGCCTTGAATACGCGAATCACCTGGTCTGGGATGTCTGAAAGTAGAAAAAGGAAAAAGAGGAGAGCTGTTAGTGAGCTATTAGAGTTGGATCTGTTACAGTATGTGGAAGACAATATGCCAATATTGCAGTAAAACTAAACGTAATGAAATCTATGTCACAATAAAACAGTAATCTAAAAGCAGTTCTGCAAATTTTGGCATTTATCTTCTGTCTGAGTAATGCACCAATAATGGGATCATTATGAAACGAGCCCTGTGCCAGTAATGGAAGGAATGCTATCAGGTTATGGTTTCCATATTTTATTTTCATTTCATTATTGAGGGATTCAGGTGACAAGACTTATGCCCTTTACTCTAACCAGAACTGCTGAGCTGGCTACTCTCCTGCCAAAATGACTTTGGTGTAAAACCAATTGGGCAAAGGGTCAAGAGACTTAATAGTATTACAGTAACCTAAATTTAAAATTAAAAGGCAATGCTAATGACTGTTGAGCCAAATCATGACACTGTTTAATTTTTTTTCCAGCTTGGCTGTTACAAACATTCACTCAGTGTTTCTTTTAAGACAATTTCCTAATAGGTGATGATTCCACACATGGCTGTGAGGATATCAATCTTCCTACTGGAGAATTTGTACATTCTTACATTTACCACTGTAACAGTATTTGCACGTTGTTATGCTAAAGGCTTCTACATGGTGGCAGACAGCAGGATATATACATACAGTGAAGAACACTGAGTCATTTACTCAAGGGATATTTGCACACATGGCATAATCAAAGTCACCACATCTTTCATCTTTCAGAATAAACATGTAGACTGCAGCCCTTCAAAGCCTTAAATAAAGCTTGAGCAAGTTAATGAGGCGAGGACACGGGCATTTACAAAGGAAGACAATGATGAGAGAAAGCAGGAACTTCACACTGAAAGTCTGGCCGAGGATAATCAGTCCAGAATTCAACTTATCACTGTTTTGTTTGATTTATGCTGTATGCATTTAAATCTATTCCTATTACCTGCTCAACACAACATTATTGGAAAACCTAAGCCATGACACAAGTCGTTCATGATGACAAAAATGAATTATTCAAATTTGAATTATTTCCTGATTTACATTATGTAACAAATTTAATAATGAATTCAAATAACAACAATTTCTATCACAATTTCTACTTTTTTCATGTTAGATGGCATACTGCATTGTTGTTAAATTGATTTGAGACAATATTCAGTAGTAAGAGGCCAAAATAAAAGCTTGAACTTTAGTACTGATGCCGCAGCAGCTGCACGCGACTCACACGGTGTGATGTGTGTTAAATAATGGAAATATTCCCCCTGAGTGAAATACTGCATTAAAGATCTGTGTGTTTGAGTAAGGAAGAGAGTACGGCCCATTAACCACAGGCAGCCAAAGAGCTTTAAAACAATGAGTCATGAACGCTGCATGGTGACAAGTGGAGAGGGAGTCCAACAGACCGGATAAAGCAGTCATACAGCTGCAACGTGTGTGTGTTGTATGTTAACATTAACTAATAATGGAGATTGCACAGAGATGGTGGCATCTTGGTTGAGAAAATTACAAAGGTGTGTTTGACTGATGAGATTGTTCAAGTGCACATTCATGCAAATGAACACATCCCTGTTTCCTCCTGTTTACAAATAAGAGAATTATTAAGCATTCTCAGACACAAAGTCATTACCTTTGCTTTATTTACATGGATCTCTGAACTGTGTGTGATCTTTGTGTGGTGTATGTGTAGGTGTGTGTGTATGTGTGTGGGCAGGGGGTGATTGTTAAAGCAGCAGCAGTAGCACAATAAGCAGAAACAAATTGCTGAAGGCAAAGCCAATAACAACATCTGATTGAATGTTCATCATCAATCACCTCTACTTGTTTAAAGAGAACTGTGTGTGTACAGGATTCATTCTATTTCAGTATCTGTGACATTCATACATGAAAGCAGTGGGCATTTTCTGAGGCTGGAAGAATCTTACAGTATGCGTATACAACATACATGTTAGTGTTGCTTTTGGTTTCTTTCCTGCATATGCTTTCTTGACAGGAATTTATCTTTTCTTATGAGAACATTCTCCTTGTGTGTCCACTAAGAGACATTTTCTCATTTGAGTTTATTTAAAAGAGCCCAAGTTTTAAACCCAAAGTTATTTCAGCTAATGGATTCTTAATGGACATGGTACATTTACATGTTTGCATTGAGTGATATTTAAAGTGTTTCACTGACTTGTGTCTCCAAGCATCCACAAGCTTTTTCCGCTTTGTATAATGAGTGAATTTTACTGTCTTTTTCTGTTTTGCACTAAACGGTTCCTGGAATGTGGACATATTGATGTTTTGATATAAAAGTCGAGCTTTGGTAAATGCCCTCTATATGGACTGTGATCAATTGTGACCACATGACATATGCATTTAATATGAAAAATCTACTGTTTGCAGACTTTGAGAAGAGCACAATATGTGCAGTATGAAAAATGCAAAGACTGCATCACAGGAATAAGTGTGCAGCTTCTGGTTTCCTGTACTGCTGCAGTGGCTCAGCTCCTCTCTGTTTATGTGCAGCAGGGTGGTGATGGTGGGCTGAGTGGAAGCTAAATGCTTTGTGTCTCATTAGCTGTGATTTGTGATTAGAGTGTGGGAGGCTCTTGGCTAAATAGCTGGCTATCATATCCGGGGGGCTTAATCATGCTTAACCCTCTGGACGAGCTGCGACCTGACCTGCACACAGGAGGACAATCGCTGCCCAACCAGCCAAACATCCAATCAATTATCATCTTTAATAAGGTATCATTCATTTTCATCAACACGAGAGAATTTATTCATGGCCCTAGGCCAAAGAGAATTTCTACATGAGGGAAAAAGTCTTCTTGGTTTTTTTTTTTTTTGCAAACACAGCACTAAGAGGGGCTACACACTTCCCACGAGCCCCTGCTCCTCCTCCATCTCCTCGCCCTCCTTCTTACTGTTTGCCAAGGCTTTTCCCAGTCACTCCATCATATAGTCTGAAGACATAAATCATACGTGAGAGCATACGGAGCAGAAGCAGAGGCTAGAAGTGCTGAGAGAGTACAGTATAGTACCCTGGGTTTAACACTACGGGCTCTAATGAAAAAATGATCTTCATGTACATGTGACGGAAAGTTTCTTTTTTTTCACCTTCTTAAGCTTGAGCTATAAAAGATACAGCTGCTGTTACTTTGTGTTTATATTCCCAATCTCCATGAAAACAAACAATGTATCTATCCAACAGAACCTGACACTACTAATGCCTTTCTTTGTGATTATTTTTGTTTTTGTTCTATAAAAACACCAAATAAATCCATATGGTCCCATTAGGTGCTGTGTTCTTTAATACTTGTTTTTATTTTAGAGGCTGGAGGGGTGTGCTGGTGGCTGTGTTTGATTGACAGCAGCCTGCAGGTTTAGCAGGGGACCTGGAGACAGAGTAAACAGACTTGGCCTGTAGCTTACAAGCAATAGGAAAGCAATAAGGAGTAACAGTGGTATTTAACATTGAGGACCACAGCATTTAACTGGACCAAAGTGATATTTGCACATGTTTACATGCTGTTTACATGCATCTAATCAACTGTTTAGCCTGCAAACTGACATTACCAGTGCATTTTTCTCAGGTGTATGTTAATGTGTCTAGCTTTTGATCATTTGATTGACTGTATGGAAATGTTTCTCCATCTATGCAGATGGACAATAACTCAAATGAATTATGGCAGAGAAAGGATATGTCATCATCATGAGAAATGTTACTGAAACACTATCAAACTGTGGCCTTTAAGGTGCGTATACTTACAGTATAGTCCCAGGGCTTGGCAAGCAGAGAAGAGAAAGAGAAAACCCAGTGAATATAAGAGAAAGAAAGGGTGTGGGAGTAGTTCAAAGAGACATAGTGCCTGGAAACATCTTGACAAAAGTAAAAAAGAGAAGACCAGTAGAGTTTCTACTATAGCCTCAATCTGTTCATGGGAAACCAGAGGGGCTGAGTGTGACTCATCATAACTACACTGCAACATCTGTTTAAAATCACAGCAAGAAAGAGAAAAGTAAAGAAGAAATAGTTGGAGATGGTAAAGACACACAGAGAATAAAAGGAAATAGAGGCAGAAGAAGGACAAAAATATAGGATTTGAGAGCACTACTTGATATGATGCATCACTAGGTCACTCTGCAAACAAAAGACAATATATAAATAACAGCCACATCTTCTGCTGTATCTCTGTCTCTGAAATAACAACAGACCATTCACCTCCATGCTCCTCCTCTCTAACTGCTTTAGCTGTGGTTGTG
>JAOWBC010000182.1:9808415-9818550 GCA_028566105.1 Hypoplectrus providencianus
GTGCCTCTGTGCCTCCCTATGCTAATGTAATTACAGGTTGGACTTCAGTGACATTACAAGCCTTGTAGCGCATCTGGATCAGGGTTTTTTGTGAGATCAGGCTGTTCTCCCCTCTACTATTAAATCTAATGAGAAGCCAAAGGACTGAAGGAAACTTGATCCAATTTCGAATGATTAATGAGGCACACTTGGTGTGTTTGTGCCCAAGTACAACAAAACCACATGTGAGGCCTATAAAGTAGGGACATACTTGCAGGTGTGTGTATGTGTCCAAGTGTGTGTAGCTCATTGACAAATGACTGGTGGAATAAATCAGGACTACATCCACTCTCTCGCTCTCTTTCACCTTTCCTCTTTCTCTCTTTGTTCTCCCCTCTCTCAATATTTCATTCTCACTAACACACATCAACACACACACAAATCTTCAGGGAGTGCTCTATGTTAGTTTAAATAATCACGGCAGCAGAAAGCCATCTGACAGCAGAGGAATAAATAAGTCTTATAGTCCAGGAGGTTAATCCTTTTCAGACGGACACATTCTGACACAGTGCTGTGGCACTTCAAAAAGAAAGACCCCAGGGTGAGTGTGTGTGAAGGTATGTGTGTGTGTGTACACCTATGCTAGACAGCCCATTTGCTTGGAGAGAGTTTATGTGATCCTTTGGCAGCACAAGTGAGAATATGTGTTACTAAAGAGTGTATTTTAAAAAAGAAGATAAAAGAGCAAAGACAGAAAGTCTTCTAAACAGCGGAGTATGCAAGATACCACACTTCTCACATGGCTGCTTCATGCTATTATGTTCAAGGCTGACAGGTTGTCTGTACAGAGTATCTCTTACCCAAATGACGCTCACTGTTTACTGAGGCTGAGGACACAAGTGAAGTGTGACCAACAGTTACAGGACAAAAACATTTTGAGAAGATTGCATTATCAACATAGAAGTGCCATAAATCTGCATTATTTTCAATAACTTGGAGACTCCACTGGGTCCAAAAATAAGCTTATTTATTATTACCTCTGGAAACTTTTTCTTAATGAGTTTATAGTCTTAATTGCTAGTTTTAGGTCTTCTGGACTGTAGAATTCTTAAAAATTATGCTTCTATTTTAGCATTTGCTAACACAGTAATGTCCTGTGATGCTGAGCTGGTAAACTTTGTAATACCAGTTCGACACAATTTACCAAATAGTAATTTTTGGCTTGTGGTTTTAAAATGGTCCTAATTGGCATGTGATTGTAAAAAGAAATATGTTTGCATTACCATTCTTTGATTAGATCCTCTGTTTTATATCTGCGTCGAAGACTGAGTGTTTCATGGTTTGATTTAAGGTCTCATTCAACAGATTCAACAACTAACCATCAGTCAAAAAGAAAGAGACTGGACAGGAGCTAACAAGGTTTCCTCTGGAAAATCTGACTGATAAACCCTATGATTTCATCAAGTCAGAATAATTTGGTACCTGCAGGGTTGGAGAAGTCAAGGACGCTGGTGGCCGGGTGCAGCAGGTCGGGGCTGCTGGACGACAAGTTGCCAGGAATTGGCATGATGGCCACGCTGTGACGACACTGCTTGGTACCGACAATGCTGTCGTCCTGAGACTGACCCATGCCACCATCACTACAAAAAAAAAAGGACAGTGGGGAGACAAGAAACAGAAAAGAGAAAGGGTGGAGTTGGAGAAAAAGATGGAGGGTATTAAAAATAAAAGCGTGTGAGAGAGAAAGAGAGAGACAAAGAGGAAAATGTTATTTTCTCCATCAAATAATAAGTCTAAAATTGACTTTTATTTTGCAGCAGTAGACATTATTTAAAAACTGCTTGGATGCTTTTTTCCTCTTTATTTTATGAGTTTCAAGCACACGTATTAGAATCAGTGCTTTAGCCTTCATTTTGAAAACATATCGAACTCATAACACTGTGGAAAAAAACATCAGGAGATTTAATCAAAATGCCTACTCCTGCAGAATGACAACACAAAACATCAATATCACGGCTTTTGTCTTTTAATATGCAGCAGTGACACAGCTAAGATTTATCCACGAGGCGGTTTCATGAATGGCAGGAACTGATAAGGAGCATTCCCGGATAGAAACACACAGGTTCACCAAACACACACACATAAACACAGCACAAGACAATAAGACAGGTAACAGACACACAAACAAAATTGCAAACACCACAGCTGAATATAAATGATGAGTAATGTAGAATTTAGCACACTTATGTGTGGCTTTATGGGTGTTTGAAATATTCACTGTTCAGTTGTAGCTGTTAGCATTTCGCCCTCTGCCTTCCTCCGTGTTCAGAGGTTGGCCACAGTATGACCCAAAACTAGACTTGAGGCCGTCCTTTTTCTTCCTCAGCTGCGCAAAGGGATATGCAAACATCAACCTTTACATTTCTGGCCTCATTAGACCAACTGCATCTGCATACCTGTGCTGGAAATGGCAGCTCTTTTGAGACAAACACATAGACGGATAGGCTGCGTTGTGGCTTTGAATAGCCCTGCTTTGAATGACAGATGGAACGTTGAATAAAACTTTTCAGTTGCAGTAGCTTTCAGTAAATTTATAGCAAATTTGACTGAAAATAAGAGAAAATGGAAGTTATACTGTCTAAAATCCAGACGCAAATGCTGCGATAATTTATTGATATTAAACACAAATTGCACACATTTCAATATGTTGTCACTGCATGTTTGGGTGGCAGTCTGTAATGGAGTGTCTGAGACAGAGAGTTCATCTGGTCCCGCCTGCATACTAATTGTAGCTTCCCTGTGTGTGTCTGTACAGTATGTACTGAACACAGTGCAGTAATGCAGGGCTTCCACTAGCACAGCTGAGAACTGCTGCAGCAGAGCCTCCGCAATCTTCAAGTCACTGACTGAGTTATTGCCCCGACATGATGGAAGGACGGTAGAAACACACATGAGCAGACAAGACAGGCAGAAAAAGAAAAGACATAAAGAACAGATAGATTTAATCACTTTGAGATTTGGTGGAAGTACGACGGGTAAGAATAGAATGGGGCTCACTGACATGAGATCTGGTCGATATGACCACAATTTCAAAAACACACAGTGATGACGGACATAATCGCACTTGCAACTGCAATTACTGTTTTGATACAGTTTAAATGATTAATTATCTGATTCACATACAAAAAAACCTCATCTGTAGCCGATAATTTAAAATTGTAATTAAAGCAAGGTCTCCCTTTCTACACCACTTCTGCAGATAACAGTACATTTGACTGAAAAACAAAACACCTTAACAAAGAGAGGAACACCTTAATTTTTTTTTTTTTCCACAGTTAAGTAGCACAAAATCTTCTAGCGCAGTCCTCTAGTAATGCTGCTGAAGGTCAGTGGTGCTGTGTGTGAATGCATGTGTGTGTGTGAATGTGTGTGTGTGTGTGTGTAAGTGTGGCAGCCTGCTGTGTGCAGGTCTGCAGATGGATATTGAATCAAATGGTTAGAGAAGGATGGGTAGTTACACAAGAGATCTTACCCAAAAAGGCCCCTGAAGCAGCAGAGACAAATGGGGAGAGAGACGACATTGAAAAGCGTGAAAAAGAAAATAAAAGCAAAACAAAACAAACAAAAAAAAAACAGTAGCAGAGCTCTGCTGAAGTGAGTCAGCGGCACAAGTGAAGCAGAGCAGCAAGGCCTCTCATTTCCTACATTTAAACAACTTAAAACAACATAAACACACATGTAAGTTGACAGAATATACACCAGCCAGAGTGTGGACACACTGACAGATTTGCTGAGTATAAAAAGCAGAAAAAAATTCAGAAGCAGTTTCATAAAGCCAGCATGGACAGGAAACATTACAGGAAATTGCGAGATTCTTGAAGGGACCTTGAACCTCATTCACAAAAAGTACTCATGTTAGAAGCATATATAGTCAGGGTACAGAAAAAATCCAAAATCTGAAATATAAACTGTGAGTCTGACCACATACCATACAGTGCACAATAATGGCCCTTATGGTGTCCCCTATTTAATGATGTTTCATCCAATCCTGTAAAAGATTTACAGGTTCTAACAGCTTCAAGTGCTAGGACAACTTATTTATAGTAATATATACAGCGCCACTCCAACTGCTGTCCAGGCTGGTTTATAGGTGTAGCACTGGTACAACTCCCTAAACTGTCCTCTGTTATGGAGTTGCAGAAGCAGCGCAGTGAGCCTGCAGTGAAATATGAACATCTTGTATGTTGCGATGCACAAACACATAATAACATAATAGTTATTGAGATGGCTTCATGATTTATTGAAGCTGCTTAATCGCCAGAAGTAGAGAGGCTGAAAACGGCATCATGGGACACGGGTTGCTACTTAATCGTCATCTCATTAAATCACCAAGACTTCTGAGACGAAGTGACTAAAGGCTAAAACCTCTGTCTATTGCTTTCCAATCTTTGCAATGTAAATCACCTGGGCTGGTCAATATGGGATGTGTGTAAAGGTGCATGCACAGGCATGGACATGTTCATGTGGCAGAAAGATGACTCATTTATTGCCAGCATGTCCTTGTCATAAAAAAATCTTTGTCTGAATTAGAGTGCAATGTCAGCCAAAAGCAGAAAGAGGCAGCAATAGTGACGTTGGAGATTATATACATTAAATCAAGGTTATTTGCTTCAATTTACCCACCAGGTGTTTAAAAAGTAAGCAAAAGCCTCGAAAATGTATCCTGTTTGAGGGGAAGGTACCATCAAACCCTGGAACCAGGTGATAACCCTGTGTGGCTATTGTCCAAAGAGCAACCTATAACTTTGTACACCCAGTTGAAGAAATTGCTCCTGTCACATTTTCACCCTACATGAGGCTCTGATGAATCCTGATTGACCCAAACCACCTGTCTCATCTCTATCCCATCTCCAGTCCCTTTAATCAGCCATCAATTCCTTTGAACCAAAGAGCGGTTAAAATAGAGCCGACCAGCAAAATAAAAAGCAATGAAAGGCCTTGTTTGGTCGATAAATAGAACGCAGCGGAGAGCCTTTGGAAGCTGTGCACCGAGTCAGATCAATGGCCATGTGATAGCGTGTTGCGTTATGAGCCAGACACACAATCAGTTTTCATGGAAACTGTGTGGCTTTGTGGACATAATTACTGTCGAGCTTGAAACTGATAGACTGGAGACAGTGATGGAGAAAAGTGAGGGAGGGGATGAGGATATGACAGCATCTGTGCAAGTGTGTGTGACTTGACAATGTGTGAGGGCCATGCTGATGCTTGGCTCCATGATTAACAGGGCGAGGGCAGCGTCTTCTCACTCACACACTGACACAGTGTGGACTTTAATGAGCCCTGGAGAGGCATGAAATGATGAAATGAAATCAAGCCTATATCAGCACGTTATGGGTGGAATATTGAATGTGTGCCTCCATCTGCACAATTGCTTTCAATTGCTCCAGATGCTGCAAATGCAACAGCTTGTTACGGACAACAACGACAATGGTTATATGATGATGAATATAATGATGGCACCTTTTACATTTTTGTGATTTGGCTGAAACAAATTGATATTACAGTGGCTGGAGATAAGTGAAAGAGTTGAAGGGAATTGCATCTCAAACTCCAATTTTCCAGGCAATGTTCCTGTAACCACAGCTTGAAATGGGATGGACTTTGCGTCATACATTTCTGTATGCCACCACTTTAAAAAAAAAAAAAAAAAAGAAAGAAGGTAAGCGTTTTAGCTCAAGTTGGTGGGAAAACTCTCCATTTCCTGCTCTTAGAAGCCAGGAGAGCAAGCTGAAATGTGCTTCTCTATCACTTTCTGAGGTGCAATAAGTGGTTCAGTTCAATGGCAAAGCCCAAGGCTTGGATTTCTGCTCACGTCCCCCACATTTTCTGCAACATATGGTCACAGTTTGCTATAATACAGATGACCGAAAACATAGACAGTTCCAGTTAGAGACCGTTTGCGGCCAACTGGAAGTTACTGGGATTTAAACCTGCACTTACAATTCCTTTTCAAACAAACAAGATGTGAACACAACGTCTGTACTCAATAACTAGAATTGTCTGATTGTCTAGGGCAATCAAAACACCATGGTGAGTTTAAAAATCTAGTAACCTAAACAAAAACACTTCTTTTACCAGAGCTGATGGTCAAAGTACCTAACTCCCTTTTCATCTCTGTTGAGAGTTGCAGTAACAATCATGTGGCTAAAGGCAAGGATTATGAGCTGAAGAACATGAAAGCATTTCAGGTATCCTGGAAACAGGTCCCTTTAGGTGCTGTAAAAAAAAAGGGGGTCTAACTCCATCTAGGTAAAATGGATTTTGCTGCAAGTTTGTATAAAACTAGGATGTTTTTCAAAGACATGTCAAGTTGTAAAATCCAAACTTAATTTCTATAAAATAGTCGACAGAATCTGGCTTGCATGTCAAGAGGGAGCTGACAAACATAACTATATACTGTGAAAAACTTGGGAAGAGTAGATTACTGACCCTATTGTACGACCAAGCAATTGGAATAAAACATGAAAGTCATATTTCTACCTTTTAAACTAATATGGTGAACTTCTTAGCAAACACTTTAAACAACATCCCACATTTGCAGCCTGGTTGCTGGCCATCTGTTGTTCATCTGCCAGCTGTGCTTATTCATTACAAAGTTTTAAAAATATTTTCTGACTGCAATATTACCTTTCATCCATGTTCTTACCATTCAAGCCCCATCTGCAACATACATATGGTCATGTTTACATTAGTTCTCTTACCTGAATGGTTTGGGAGGCAGTATACTGAAGCGCGTCTTCTCCAGCATCTTTCTGATCTTGTTTCTTCCTCCAGAAACAGTGTTGGCCTTCATCTTCCTGGTGCTCTTGTGGTCCGTAGGGAACTCCATGTCTCCAGGTAGGTCAGGGATGGAGAAGCGGTTGCCTTTTTTCTCCTGGATCTTGGGAATGTGTGGGCCACCGTTTTTCTTTTCATGCACAATTCTGCTAAGGAGCTCTTTGAAGACTAGATGGTGGTTGAGAGAGGATTAGGAATGTTCTTAATCTCAAATTATAAAAAAAACATATGATCTGAAATGTATATTGGTGTGTGATCACAAATACACAAATACCCAGACTTTACTCACCAAATATGTTGGTTTTCACAGTGAGGGAGAGATGTGTGTTATTTCTCAGGATGTCGACAGCTTTGGAAAAGGAGATGTTTTCAAAGTTCTGACCATTAATCTCCATAATCTGAAACAACCAGACAATAGAGGCAAAAAAACATTGTATTTCCCTCAGAAACAATCCGTGACTGAAATTAGAAACACATTCATTATTTTTTGGTTTTCCTGTCATGATAATATTTTAGATTCTCATCACTCAGCATATCTGTAGGCAGTTTGCTCTCAGAATGACACATAAGGGAAGTGTGTGGTGGAGTGACTGCTAAGTAACTGACTGAAACACTGTTGTTTCATGTCACCTATAGAGAATTAGTCTGTAGTTTACACAAGGTAAATATGTTTTAAAAAGCAATCAGCTGAAATATATCATAGACACTGATTAGACACTGATAGACATTTTTTTTCTTCTGCCTTCTACAGCATTTAACACTGTCAAGTTTCCATTTGCACCCATAATAAGGTGTCTTCATTTCTGTTTAACACCAATTAAATATGTATATTTTACTTTATCCAATCACATAACACATTTTTTATTATTAAGCTTTGTATTCATCAGTGCATCACATCCAACAGTCCCTGGCTTTGGAATCTATGTCCTCACCTGATCTCCTCGTTTGAGTCCGGCCTCTGCAGCCTTGCTACCTGCCTCCACCGACTCTACAAAGATGCCGAATCCTCTCTCGCTGCCGCCCTGCACGCTGAAGTAGAGGGGCGACTCCCTGGATGCCTTCTGCAGAGTGATCTGTCTCCACTTAGCCTTGGCTGCACATGCTATGTTCAGCAGCCGCAAATGGCCCTTCATTTTCTGACAAGGAGGCATTTAAATTAGCTACTGTTTCCTGAGGTGTGCAATACCGTTTGGAGGAAAAAGTACTTGCAAATGTCATCATGTGCAAAGTGTCAGGGCTGATATGAAACCATTTTTGTTTTACATAAGAATAAAAATGCTAAGCACAGAAGCATTAAAATATAACACAAAAGTAAGTGTGGATTGGTGCCTGATCTTACTGTGGTTTCTAGATGTCTCTCAAAGTCCTCCAGGAAGCGAGTCATGGCCGGGTCACCCTCAAAGTCATTGAAGTGGTTGTTGACCCACAGCAGCACTATTCTCGTTACCTGTGAAACACAATGAGAGCTTTATTCAGAGGAAACCACAAAGCATACACTTCTTTTCGCATAGTTCCTTCCACAAATTATTTTCACCCTCCAGCACTTTCTGAGTGTGCTCAGAAAGCGGCTTTGACAAGAAATTTGTTTAGAGCTCTTGCAGAAGCTTGTACTGTAGATGTGGGAACAAAGGTCATGTTCAAAAACACTGGAGGACCTTGAAAGCTGGTAGTTTCTCTGGGACAATTTAGCAAGCGAAATGCTTGGCAACATGAGTGCTTTAAGTGCAGTCATACTTACTCACTATATACCCATGCTGTAAAACAATGCTGATGTTAGATCATTTATCATCTATTTAAAATAGTTAATTTGCAGTGATGCCAATGCCAAACAATGCAACTGCTACTGAAAAATGCAGCTGCAAAGTTTTCTGTTATTATTTATGTAGTTGAGATCAGTTTTTATGTTTGGAAAAAAAGAAGAAAGTTTTAGCTTATTAGCTTGTACCGTAACACATGGAAAACAGCAGGGAGGCTAAATAATGACCATGTGCATGGTTACAGAGAAAATGTTTAACCTCTGCTCCTTTTGTCCCAAAATAATTACAGAAAGACGAGGAGCAAAGGGAATTTGGAAACAATTGCTTTTGTAAATTTGCACTGGTGGTAACATTGTTCTAACCTTTGTAAAAGGTCAGAGCAGCAACCCTTACACTAACACAGAGCATCGATCAATCAATGCCCACTTTCTTTCATTCCTCACTCCATCTCTTCTCCCTTCTCACATTTCATTACTTTCTCCCAGCTGATTCTGTACAGCATTAAATCCTGTTTAACGGAGCTGAAGATTATAAGTCTGAATGACAACCACATAAAGACTATTGACAGTACAAGACTAATCTTAGGTTAAAGCAGTTATGGACAATGGGAGTGTCAGGCATGAACAAATCGCTGCCGGTCTCAAGGACAGCTGAGCTGGCTGAACTTGTATCGATCTGCATGTGAGCGGCACAACAATTTCCACCGACATGCATGAATACAAAACATTAGGAGTGCTGATACCAGCTTAAAGACTGTGCACACATAAAATAATACAGAGTAGAAGTATATATTAAGTCTTCACTTGTAACCCATTCTCTTCACTACTACCCTGCAACAGCACAGACACACCTTAAAATTCCCACCCCAGCCAACCTGACCTTTCATGTCCACATTCACTCCAACACACATAAAGTTGCAGACACATATACAAATCCTGCAGTCAATACACACATACACACACTTCTGCAAAATTATTCTTTGATGTTATACAAATGTGCACAACCAACCCCATACTGTACAAACATACCTGAAAATACCAAAACTTCCAATCACACAAACAAACTCACCGTGTCCCGAAGGCTGTCCACATGGAACCACTCCAGCAGTTTCTTTCCAACTTCCATTGGATTTGACAGGAAGGTCCTGTAGGTTAGCAGAAAGTCCTCGATGTATGTGGGGTCCACTACCGACGGTTCCTCCACCAGGTGCATGATCAGACGCTCCGGGGTTCCCTAGTTAAGGAAAGCACACATTAGGATATGTAGGGGGAAAAAGCATAAAGTGCAGTGAATAACACAATGGCACACATAATCTATACAAGCACTCAACACCAAGTTGAAAAAATTATGTCACAAAAGTGGCATAAACTACATAAACTATAAAGATGAAGCTACTGAACTGCGATCTCAGTCACCCATCAATATAACCATGATCTGGGCGCACACACACGCAAACACGCACGCACGCACGCACCGCACCGCACAGACACACAGACACACAGACACACAGACACACACACAGACACACACACACACACACACACACACACACACACACA
>JAOWBC010000182.1:9819547-9847460 GCA_028566105.1 Hypoplectrus providencianus
ACAGACACACAGACACACAGACACACAGACACACACACAGACACACACACACACACACACACACACACACACACACAACAAACACAAAAATAAACAGAAACAGCTCAGCACACTCAGGCTTTTGTTGCTCAGGTATCACATCTTTTCTCAGTATGTAAAAGACCAAATCTAAATGCATTATTGAGGACATTTTTAATTAGTTGTGCAATCTTTTCATTTTTATTCATAAGTACTGGATAGGACAAGACTCAAACTCTACTCTTGTGGTTTCAGGGAGTTTGTTAATGTAATCAGAGCAGAGGTTTCTGGGGGAAACGATTCATTTTAAGGAGAACAGAAACTAGAAAGGCCTCCACTTTTGTCTGACACTTTAAGAACAAAGCCAAAAACAGAAGCGGATATGCTAACACTTGTGAATTGACTCATCTCCACTGGATATGTTTTGGAAGCCCACAGCCTTCCTCGGAGCAGTGGCCAAGAGAATCATTCAAGCCCATTATCGGGTCGATACCTGGCTGCCTCTGGAGGCTTGGGTAAAGGATCAAAAGGCCTTGAAGCGCACAGCAATGTAGTGTACAAGAAAATGCTCCGGCAAACACTAATAGTGCTAACGGTGTCTCTTAACGATCAACCTAGAACACCGAGCAGCTGCATTGATGTTTTTGCAAGATACTGTATGGGAGGGCATGGTTGATTCATAATGAGGCAGTACTTGAATCAATCCAAGGCATTTTAGTTCATTTAGTATATAATAATGAAAAAACAAAAAACAAAGGATGATCTGATTTAACAAGCTCGTCATGTTAAGCCCAGTTTAGCATGAGATCAAACATTCTTTTTACCCTTCTGGCATGAAGCTTAAGCTCGGACTTTAAACCCTCCTGTGTCCTCTCCTGTCTCATCTTGTAAAGGATATGTTCTTGAACAAGGTTAAATGTATTTCTGCTCTTTATCACGTCAGTTAACCGATACTGAGCTGAGGGTGGAGCACCAGCCTTACTTGAACTTAAAACATACTGCATTCATATCTCTCCATCCACAATTGCTGGTGTTTTATTGAAATACTAATGATGTGTTCCTTTATTGATTTTTGTCAGCCTTCAGGGTCAGATACAGAACAGGACCTCTGGGGTTAAATGGTTTTCTTTGGACACTTCAGAACAGCAAAATCCTTTCTTGAACCTTTTGAACACTTAAAACCATTTAAAATCACTGACCTTGATGACGATGTGCCCCTTCCTGGTCCCGCTGCGGTCAAGCTCGCGGTGCTCCTTCACCATCACAATCTCCCCTTCTTCCTCCACCTTGTGTGTGTTCTTCTCAACATGGTTGAGGATGCGCCAGTAGTCCTCCTGGGCGACGCAGACAAACTGGTCGAGGATGACATGGGGAAAGCTGGTGAACTTGTAGTACAGCAAAATGCTGCTTGGCACCACGGCCGGGTACTCAAACAACAGCAGAGAAGAAGCATGATGTCGGGCCGAGAGAGGCATGGGAGGGAAGGTCCAGCAACACTGTTTATCACTCTGAATAAACTCGATAGAAATACCTATGGAGGTCCAAAAGCCTCTCAACTAGCCATTTCGCAGTAGCATTCCTAGCATAACACTACAACTAAGTTAACTTCCTATTATTTACACTGAACAGAAAGTGCACAGCCATGACTCCTCACTACCCTACAGCGTCGTCAACCGCTGCGCTTCTCGCTACCAAATCATCAGTTTCTCCATTTGCTCGCCAAGCCCTACCTCTGCAACTTCCTATGTATCTGAAGACAGGAAATGATGCGTCTGAGGGAGGAACTAGGCAGTGTGAGAGGGGCTGTACACACTATGCTTCTTTTACCTTTGTCATCTCATAAACATTACATCCCTGCTCTATATCGGGACTGGCTTCCTCTGAGAACACGTCTGAAAAGTAAACCGCTACACGTGACAATGTGCAATCGTAGTTAATATATTTAGAAGTGTAACAAAAGTAAGGCTTTTGTAATACATATACAAATGTCAACATTTATAATAAATGTCACAAAGGTGAAATTGAAAATCTCAGATATTAAGTGTACATTTTTTTTTTGCTGAAGGTGCAAACCTTTACACTGTGATTTAAGAAGAAACTAATATAAAAAAAAACTGCATCAAAGTAAGCATGTACACTATAATAAAGAAAACAGTTCCTCCACAAAAAAAGCAAAGCAAGATGAATATTTGTAGTCATCTTGTAAATCAAAACCAATCCTTTATAATTATCAGTCTATTACTGTTTGGTTAACAATGGCAATATCAGATAAAAGCTGTGAATGAAAACGATCATGGAAGGATTTTTGTCTGTATGAGTTTTCTTACCTGGCAGTCGTCCCCCTTGGTGCGAACTTCTCCGTTCATGTACTGTTTGTCAAGTGAGGGTGAGATACCAAAACTATTTCCCATACAAAGAGTCTCCATTCTGCTCTCTGGATGGCTGATCTCCACCGCCCCGTTCAGGATAACATACCAGAGGTCCAGCTGCAGACAGGTGGACAGTGACATCTTCAAAATCATGAGCCATTCAATATTAAACACACAACCCGTTTTACAGCTAAATAAATACACGGTGCATCCATGTGCTGAAATTGCACTTTCATATTTATGTATAGTGTGTATAACCGTCTTGCCCCACAAGCATCAATGTCAATTTTATTGTGGTTTCTGTGTGGGTAAGCAAAAACCTATGTTTCAAATAAGGCTGCATTGGATGTCATTTTTTAATTTATTTTACATTATGGAGATGTTCGAATAAGGCAAGGAACACTCTCAAAAAAACCTTGAAAAAATTCCTCAATCTGAACAAAGTGATTCACCTAATTCAATGAGCTAGTCTTTCTTATATGAAATAAAATTTCTTGAATGAATAGTTAATAGTTTATAAACCTTTATATTAAAGAGTTTGCAAATAATTTTAAATAGAAGAGTAGATATCTGTAATGGTTAGGGGATTTGGAACGCTTGGTGCAAAGAAAAAGAGGTATGGTGCTGCCTAAACATGACTGTTAAAGTGGCTTTATTAATAATGAGTGACGTTTGTCATAATGCGAGCACGATGTGCATTCTGTGAAGTATCAGTATTGCATTGAGGAGGTATTGTGTCTCTAGTGGTGGCTTTTGAAAAGGAAATGCTGGCAGGCATAATATAGCAAGCCATTCATCCCGGGTGTGAGCGGATGGAGGGAGGGCGAACTAGCCCAGGGCTCCTTAAGCAACTATAACTGATATTTCCTCCTCATTGCCTTTTCATTCTCTCGCTGTTTCTCACCCTGCAAATCTCCAATTCTCTCAGTGCTTCTCCTGCCTACAGTCAGACTCCCTTATTTTTTAGCAATGATGAAATGGCAATAAGTAAGTTCAGGTTAGGTGATGAAGCACATACACAATATATTGAACAGGAAAATCTTTGAAATGGGATCCAGTTTGCATAAAACAAACACTTCTTATAAATATATACTATAAAACCTGTATCATGAATATTTATGGAACCCTTCAAAGATGCACAAACTGTTTTTTGTCAAGTTGATATTCTTCAAATAAAATGGTCAGTTAAGAAACTTTACTTGGTTTCACCCTTCACCTTTTCTTCCATGTTCTTCTTCTATCTTTTCTCTGAATCACAGCCCCTCTCTTCTTACTTCTGTTAGATCACTTCAGATGCTTTTTTCTTTTTATTTTCCTCCCTCGCTCACTTAGCACTTAGAACATTTGTGAGATGAGCCAAGTGCTTCTCTTTGACCTTCATATGACACCACAGAGAGATGCACAGAGTGGATGAGACCTGTCCCTCAACTGCCTCGACAAAGGCGGTGTGGAGGTACGGAGACACAGACAGCCATATGATGCCCACTATCTATGTGTGCATATGTGTGAGTGCTTTTGTCCTGCTGACGTGGGTTCCCTCTCCTCCTGGAGCTCGGCGGCTGGCAGTTCATAGCCATTTATCACCCTGTCGGTTCTAATGCTGCTGTGTGTAACCAAACAGCCATGACAGAGAGTCCTGATTCTCAAGCATGTAACTTAATTAATTAGCTGTGTAGCAGCTCAGGTGATTGACAGGGCTTTTACTCTGCAGTGACTTTGCACATTCCAGTTTCTGTATAAGATTTAGCTTAGGACTGGAAGAGGGTGAAGATGTTTCTTTGTACGCAGAGACTGTCAGCACCTGTATGTGCTTTTTAAACCTCTCTGTATGTCGATTTGGTTTCATATGGACATACACATTTTTTTCCCCTCATTTTATTTTATAACTTTTGCCTGTTCATTGATGCTTGCCTACCATGACTTCCTTCTTGTTTGTGTGTGGTTTTGCTTGCTTCTTGAAAATTCATTGTTTTGCACAAATGCAAGATGTTTAAACTGTTTTCATAATGAAGACCCAATTAAAAATCAGCAAACAAAGCTTGTTTCTGACTGAAAAAAAATATACACCGATTTAATCGTTTAGGAAATTATGCAAAATTGTGTCAACAAAGCATATATAATAAAGCAGCAAAAACTGATTTTACAAACCGCCCTTCTAGGGATCAATCTATGTGGAAAACACAAATAATAAAAAAATAATAACTAATTACTGCATAATAATTGTAATTGATACCACTTTAAGCCTCTCACTCAGATCATTTATTTCAGGACATATATAGTACCCATTTAAATCTCTGTGCGTGCTATTAGCTCATTCATACCTCCTGTTTGTCGTGCAGTATGACGGTGCTAGCCTGCTCCACCACCTCAAACACCATGACGCTACACAAGTCCCTTCGCACAGACATGGTCATGTTGGCAAATGCAGGCAGCTGGTGCATGAACTCCAGTAGTTGCTCTATATGGGAATAAAAGGATAAGGGGGAGAGAAGTAGGTCATTAAATAGAAAAGAGAAAACTGTAAACACAAACTGGAAAACATGTTAAGAGTGCATATCAATGCTACAATGTAACCTAAAGCAGAGAAATGCTTCTCAGGTATGCGGGGAAAAGACTCATTGATTCCTCCACTGGCAAACAGCATAATTTCTAAAGCAAATTGTGTTTTTAAAAAAAAATCCCTCTATTGCAAGTAAGCTTTTCTCACATCAATCAACACTCAATTCAGGTACAAAGTTTTAGAAAATGTAAAGATGTTAACATTGTAGTGTCAAGTTTTTTTGGGAAGACAATAATCTAGCAAAATATTTGTCATATTTATAAATCTTATGTCTGACTGTAATCAGACAACTTTTCATACTTTTCAACCTTTCAGAAGTCAAACCTCAGGAAAACATACACAAAAAGATCACAGTACATTTAATAACAACAATGTCATTGGCCAGGACCAGTGCATACCGTCAGTGTTTAAGATCTCCCTGCTTAATGAGCAACGTTCACACCATGTTCCTTCCCTGCAGGTCTTGTGTCTACCTGCTCTGCACTGTGGCTGAGAACACAGTGACCCAGCTCCAGCCTGCACACTGTGCAGCCTGGCTAAGTAGATCTCTTTTTAGTCCCCCTGCTGCTATAACCTCATTCACTTCCTCTGTTTCCTTCTTTCGTTTGGCCATTAAAAACCTGCTTGCAGTATTCTAAGTTAGTCTTAGTGTTTATAAACAGATTGAATAGTGCATTTTTGCCAGATGGCTGGAAGTTTGTCAGATGGAAAAAAACACAGAATCACATAGTATAAAGAGTAGAAATCTGCTGATATGCTCAGCTAAGAAGAATATAGCTAGAAGAGACAAAGTTAAATGAAAAACACTCAGAATCAGACTTAAGGCTCATTTAACCTCAATAACCTGGCGAAACTGATCAATAATGAGCTTAATCAAGTAAGTATGGAATCCATATCAATCATATCTTATCTGATTATAGATCAATACTTTCAGCATTTGGTACTCATTTTTATAGGTCTTCCCTCTGAGATTGTTAAATTTGAATATTTTTTTAGAAGTCTGAAGATGTACTGTACAGTTAATCAGTTATTATGAAAGCAATGGAAAGAGAAGGTTCTGAGGGAGAAAAACAGGTTTGGCATAACAGAAAGTATTATTTTTTTTCATTCAACCATCTTGTAATATTTATAAATTGACCCTTTAGGTGACATTACCAAGTCGGCTGGGCAGAAAATATCTCTGACCATTTTTTTTAAAGACTTTCAGAGTGTCTGAATAGGATACAGAAACCGAGTTGTCAATTTCAAAAGTAGATTATATTGGTATGACAGTGAAATTGCATCTTCCATATTTACTTTTCACCGGTGTTGTTGAATCAAATGTTTATATTTGTAAAACTGAACTCAACTGACCTTAATTTTAGAAAAGAGAAAATTTTGTAATATTTTTTTTAATATGTTGTGAACCCATGTTGAACTTCCTCCCCCCTACTCCTCTGTTTCTTTCCTCTGAATGAGCTGAGTGGGATCAGCCAGTGGTGAAGGCCACGAGAAGGCCAGCCTCCCAGCAGGCTCGCAGCAGGCCAGGCCTTTACAACTCCCCTCAGCTCTCTGATGTGGTCACCTTCTCCTTCAGGACCCCACTGTGTCCCACTAATGAGGTCGTCTCTCTGATTGCATGCTTATAAATACACACTGGAAGGGCACTGGTGTTTAGAAACCCCTGTGAGGGGTCTATTTGTGAAAGAGGCATTTCTGTATCTCCTCTGCTCTTACTGAATGATGGATGCCGTCTGCAAGGGCTGTATGTCGCGGACATGAAGTTGAAAAATAGCAACTGGCAGTCCTCAAGTGTGTCAAAGGATGTTCAGGAACATACTGTCCAAGGGCCTCATTCCATTATGATTTTGCCTATTTTATTCAAGTGTGAAGTGCACACTCACTGGTATTTTTCAGGGCAAGGGAGAAATCACTTTTAAATATATTTTTTCATTTCAAACAGCATTTTAAGTGGACCTTAAAACATATTGAACAAGCAAACAAGGTTAGACTCACCAATGTCATCATCATTGCGGTCAGCTGGGTCTTTTTCAAGACACTCCCGCACCAGGTCTCGGCCAAGAAGAGTGTCTGAAGCTCTCTCCAGGTCCTCATCTTCCTCCTCCTCTTCTTCGCTGTCTACCGCAGCCTCTGGAAGGCCAGACAGGTCTACATCTCCAAGCTCGCTCTCTGTGGCCTGCAGCGCAGACAGTGGAGAAGGCAGCATGGTGTTTGATAACGGTGAGAAGAACTTAACTTAAGAAAAAAGTATTTTATGCCTTACATTATGAGTGATGATACATAAAGTGCTTCTCATGCATTTCTTACGACACTTAATATTTTAAAACTCTACATGAAATAGTTTTAGTTCTGCACTTTGGTATTCATGGTAGATATTTGATTTAATGCACCCCAATTGAGAACTATTTCACGATAGGTAATATGTGGGAACATTATATTAAACGGTAGGGCTATGAAATGAGCACAAGAACCCAAAAGGAACCCAAAAAGGAGCCAAATTCAATGTGGTATTTTTTATTCACCAAGTCCACCAATTATGTATGGAATCAGGCCGTGTCCAGATTGTGGATCAAATGTGTCCTTTCAGTGGAATGACATTAAAATTTGTATAATTCTAAAGCTGTCAAATGCTCTGCTACCTTTGCAGCTCTATACCGTTCCCTCTTTATTCTAGGGGGATTTTCAGTGATATATCATCCACACAAAACATGAATAATAACCTTGGAACAAGCAGCTGTACCTGTGACCCTGAGCTAAAACTCAAAGTCCCAAACTAGGAAATAGAGGCGAACAGCCAAATATTTAAATCCAGCAGTAATAATTCATATGCAACCATATTTCCCTGGTGCGGGGCGGACAGATGGTTGGCAGAGTATGGCTCTAAAGGTGCACTGGGGCTTTCAGGTCAGGTGGGAATTGAACCATCAACCTAGAGGTGGAAAGAGGAGCTCCCCAGTGGTGGTGGCAGCATTGAAGGCCATCTGTTAGCTCCTGCAGGTAGGTCTAAAAAAAATAGCTAACAAAATGTTGCCTAAATTTTCCTTGTTTGTTCATTCTCAAAATTAAGATTTTTGTAAAGAGACCGGGCAGAGAACTTGCTCTATCAACTACTATGTTTACTGAGGTAAGAGGAAAAGTAAAACAGGTTGAACTGCCAATAACCAAAAGGCCTGGGTTTACTTAAAATATTAAATAGTAATAGTTTTCAGTTGAAAAAATGTGTTGTAAAAAATTAGCAAATGGTCACACTCTGTTTTTATTTCTTTTTTAGATGACAACGTCCCAACTTTTCTGAATTTGGGGTATGTATATTTGTCTATTACTGAACAATAAGTGTTAACATACTTCATTTCAGTTCCTTTGTTTTTGTTGTTGCATGACATCTCCTTGAGGTGTTGACATGGAATAAAGACAAGGTCGTAGTCGAGGAAGAGGGAAATTAAGTTAAAGGCACCAAAATATCTGGATTTGGGTGGTCGTTGATTTAGAAAAGTGGAATAAAGCTTGTAGGAGAAGTTAATTTCCTGCCTCACACACTACTGGATGGACTCTGTTACCAACAAAGCAATGGATTTGGTACCTTGCCAATGGGTTTTATTGGTTCCCCTGGAGGCAAGATGATTAAGCTAACAGCCCATCCCAAGTTCAGGCACAGGTTCACTCCTGTTTTCATAAATTAGGTTGGACAAGCTATTTAGAGGACTTCTAAAACATACAAGCTACTCAGCCCTGCCCTGCTCTGCATCAGCTACATTTAATTTGGCCTAATACATAGGAAAAAACAGAAACACTTTTCTGTCCAAAATAAAATGTTAATCCAGATTTCATTGTGACTAACATAACCAAGTTGACATGTAATGATTTCATGAATTGGACTTTGTGGAGCAACACTGACATCCTTCCTACCAGTAACTGTACAGCCTAAAGAAGCTCATATATTTATTAGCCTGCCTTAAAGCAGAAACTGCTTTTTCTACAAGTTGTTCTGCAGTGTAAGAAATGTGCTTTTCTTTTGCTTCACCTCTGATTTATTGAGTCTTGGAGGAAATGTGTCTCATGTATTCTTCAGGCCAACACTGCAGAACTAAACAAAACCTTAAAGTGCAAGTGTATTTTTTTATGATTTGCAACAAGGAAGAAAACTCAATGCTCTCAGATAAAAGCTGTTACAGCGGGAGTTTAAATTCTACCTTCAATTTACAGCTTTGTTGAAAATGGAGGGAAACACGGTGCTGCAAACACTGAGACAATAGCACCTCGCATTCCCTCTCACCCTCTGTCACTGACATATCTTTCAGTGCTTTTGAGAGCCCAGTTCATTCAGAATGCAGGATGTGCCCTTTCAATCCAATTCCCCTGGACTCAGACTGAGTTTGAGTGAGGAGGACATTTCCTAGAGTTGAGGCACATCAGGTCTGCCTGAGAACCTTCTCATTTTACAGTGCAGTGTCAGAATATGAGGAACAGGAAAAGAGAAAAAATGACTGAGGAAAGCACAGGGTTTGGGGAATAGCCAAGAGATTGAAACACAAAAAAAGAATAAGAGAATAATGATAATAACAGTAGAGAATAGAGTGTGACTGACAGGAGATGGATGTAAAGAGAGGAAAGGGCAGAACAGGAAGAGACACAAGGGGTCAAAAAGTTGAGGAGTTGAAGAAAAGTGAACAACAGTGGGAGAGAGAGCGGGAAAAAAAGAGAAACCTATAACCAAAATAGTCTGTTGCCTTGACAGCTGAGGACCACAGCTGACTGGAGGGTCAGCGCTTTAAGACAGCTGTAAACAAACACAGGGCTGGGTCAGAGATGGGCTGATGGGATCGGATCCGTGTGATAAATATCTAATCTCAGGATGAAGAGATCAAGCCTCTGTGTTAAACGTCTGACCCAGGTTGGCCTGACTTACATCAATCTGTAACTGCTTGCAGACAGGCTAAGAAGGGAGGACAGGATGTGGCAGATAAGGAGGTGAAAATATCTGTATTATGTCATTTCACTCTTTTTGTTTATTGTGGCTAGGTGCAATTCTCCTGACAGTGACAAATGGGTTCCATTATTCAACAGCTCCTGGCACTATTACTTTTGAAGTAAGTAGTTTATGTTATATTTATTCCCTATTTTACCCTAACTGCACCACATGTGCCCACCTGAGATGTTAAGGGATATTTCCTTACAATTGAAAATGATAACTGTGTTTTCCGAAAAACAAAACAAACAAACAAACAAACAAACAAAAAAAAAAACAACAATGGATACTGGCATTGTTTAGATACATCACTGAAATAAATCTGCTCATTAATTTTATGGCCAGCAGCAGCCATTGATCACAGAATCCCACAATTTATAATACAATTTATAATTCTTATAATCCACTGATGGATGTTAACAATCTGGTGTCAGAAACTCCTCTCATACTGTACTTGCAAAAAGAAACTGGCGAGGAACAGTGAACAAAGAGGCTGCAGCACAGCGTAAAGAAGAGTAAAGGCTGACAAGAAACATTACAATGATTCTTGGATTTCTTACGACTTCCTGTGTAAAGAGGGGAGATTAGGAGAGCTGAGGGATTAAAGTGATGAGATGACAGCCTTGTCATGTACCCTTTATGGATTATTGATTCACAGCCATTTGAATACGGTCCACTCATGAGAGGCATGTCATTCCAACGCCCAGTGAGCTATTGAATGCTGAGAAATGTCACCTAAAGGTGAAGCTGATCTGAGAGGAGAGAGTAAAATACAAAGACCTCCTGGTCCGGCTGTAATAGGCTGCTTGTACATTTAACATTTTACGCTTTGTGCACTAAGATGGATCACTGCAAGAAATGCAACCTCCGAAGTGATGAATGAAATGATCGAATGACATTCCAATCAAGCATCAAAAAGGTACAATAATTCATTTAAATTTTAACAGGCTTAATGTTTTTATGAACCCAGGTACTCTAAGAATATGCCAGCATATATACCTGCAGCACAGGTATAGACAGAGCTTAAAGGTTAGGTTAATTTCCTGCGTGTGACCTTTCATCCGCAGTAGGTAGTGCAGAGGGAGATGGATCACCAGGACGCACAACTGATGCGCAATAATTAGTGAGGTACTGAGGATTACAAGGAGGGAGGGTTGAGGGCTGACAGATATGCTACAGGTAGACAGAACTGGAGCAGTCACGCTGGGTAGAATCCACAAACAGTAAAACACTTCTGTCACAGACCAGATGTTGTCGCAGAAGGTAGTTGGACAGGATATGATAGACTGAGGGCTTTATCACAGGTATGGATAGGTTTTATAATTTTAGTTTGTAAAAATAGTGGAAGGGAGGAGACGTAAAGTTTATTTTGCATTCATCAAAAGCTTTCATTTTTATATAACTGATTGTAAAAGCAACAAAATATTTCCAAATGTAATTATTAAACAAGAGGTAGCCACAAAAACTGATTTGAAATTTGACTCCTGCAGTCTGCATTGTCTATATCTATAATTATATATTTAATATAATAAAATACCACCTTAAAGTTTGTAACAAGGGGGACTTATTCAGACAAGGAATTAAGTACCCACCTGGTAGATATCTGATAGGCTGCTACTCCCCGAGTCGCTGGCAATGCTGCATCCTGATTGGCTAGGAGGCATGTGCATCACCTGCTGATGGGCGTGATCTGTTAGGTGCATCTTATTGAGGTCAGCAGGAAGCTGTACAGACAGACAGGAAATGGTAGAGAGACAGAAGCAGAAAAGGATATGAGTTAAAAATCTTAGTCTCATCTAACACATACACACATGCGCACACACCCCGGTTTCATCAGCTGAAAGCCAATGATGGTTTGGCACCATTTGACATGATAAACTCTGAGATAATTAGCATGAAGAGGATGGAGGTGAAGACACTTCTGACAGCTGTAAACTGTGATCCAGTGCTGGAGGTTGATATGATTTCTGATAGACAGAGGAGGCGGGAGGCTGTTTTTATATTTACATACTGACCTGAACAAGGTATTGAGGCTTTCAACACTGGCTGTCTAATCAGGATAACTTGACATGCTTCCTTTAATGTAGACAGCTTATATGTTATATACTATGTGTGAACACTGAACAGACAAATATATAACACAGCACTCCAAACTTTGGTTCCCAGTGGCGGAGTGGTCTGGGTTCAAATCTGACCGGAGCACTTTCCCGTATGTCTCCCCCTTTCACAATCTATCTCTCCAACTATCAACATAGCCATAAAATGACCAAAAATCTCTTAATACAAAGAAAAAAAATACAACAAAACACATATATACCGCCATTTCCATTCTAAAAAATTAAAAAAGCAAATACATCAAGTCAACTCCAAAAACATTAATTTCTCACACAAGTCTGTTCATGGCCAGTCACTTTGTTTCCTTCAAGATAAGAAGACAATTTGCACGAGGCCAGGATTGAGCAAACAAAATTCATTTGTTTCTCTTTTGTTATCACTTTTTCTGAAAATTGCACACTCATTTCCAAATAAAGCCGTCAGATTCAGAAAGAGACAAAGTTGTCAGTCAAGCAGCCGACTGACTTTTAAAAATCTGCAAGCGGGAGGGGTTTTTCCATAACAGATGACAATGTGTAAACTTTCACTGAGAAAAAAAATACCACAGAGACACAAAACAGCTCACCAGAACAATAATAATCATCTAAATTACTGTCACACAACTTCCCAGCATGAATCAAACCCTGAATGGCTGGCAGTTTGTGTGCTTGGCAACAAATCAACATACCCCTGTGTGATCCTTTGGCTTCTCTTGATCAAGAAAATGATTTACATCATCAATTACCTGAACACTTGGTAAGGGAAATTTAGGACTACTGTTGGCTGGATTAAACTCCCCACATGCACAGCCCAGGACCCCTCAGTGTGTCGCAAAAAAACACTTCTTCCTTTAAGCCAGAATAATGACAGCGCAGGAAGATAATGTTTGCCTGATTTGGTTGACTCAGACATACAACCCTGAAAAATCAGGAGCCCTGGAAAGCTGAAAATGCTTAATAGTTGTGCAATATAACAAAGTTGTACATGAAGGCCAAGCAAAGGTCAAGTCCTGGTTAACTGTCAAATTAGGTTTAAATTAAATATTCAAATCATTGAAAAATAACTGTTACTGCTAATGATTGAGGAGGTTGAAAATGGGTTTGCCTACATATCGAGGCAGCCGGGATCATCTCAATTTCCTGTGCAGGTGGACAAATGCACTTGGTGCCCCCTCTCTGCTCAAGAAGAAAGCTAGCCACCTCTTCCTCTAAAGTCTTACCAGTTTGGATCGGGGAAATGTCAAGGTGAGAGAAGAAGTCCTCCTGCGACACCGTGCAAACCTACAGCACACCTCCTCCATCGCCACACCAGATAATGCTCGCCTTGTGAACACACACATAAAATCTCACACTGACACTTGCACATGCAAAGCCAAACTGAAGCTTGGCGGCTAGCTGAGGCTGCAAGGAACCACCATGCCAACATGCAATATTAAAGACGCGGAGTCTGGGGGTGCTGCCCCCTCAGTACTCTCTTCTAATAGGCCTGTTGTACTGTACGACCCCATCGGCACTTAACTCCCCACTCCCCTGTTCCCAAAACCCACTGGGAACACAGCATCTAGGGGTGGAGTTCTACAAGTTCAACAGCCTGTTCTTAATGTGTGGCATATTAAAGCGGAACACTCAACCGTATGAATTCATGCACACTAGATTTACACACAAGCTTTATCCATTTTCAATTGTTTTCTTGGGATCTTGCTTTCATAATTGTTTTAATAGTTTATTTGGACATTAAGGTAATGTGAGGACCCCATGAAGATTAGGCTATGGCAGACGCTAATGGAAATCCAATAAAATAAACAAATAAAATCCCCATTTACCACATAGTGCACTACAATTACACTACAGCTCAACACATCACCAGAACAGAGCTGCACCCAGCAGTGTAAGAAAAAGGCACCACCCCAGCCACAGACTGCTTTCCATAGTAACTCATCACTTATACCGTATATATTAATACGTATTATCTTACAACTGTTACAGCTCCTCTGAATTTTATATTAACATTTAACCAAAACATTAACTACATTCCTGTTTACATCCTGTTCAGTGTATTCATTTGTAATCATCTGCAAAAATATTTATCTCTATATTTATATGTCACTCGTGATGTTTAAGCCCTTTATTTAACTTGTATTTGTATTGTCTTACAACGCAGATTTATTTGTGAATGAGAGAACACACTCAAGCCTGTAAGATGTAATAAATATGGAGCTATACGCTGCTGTGAAAGCAAAAGCAATTTGGAGGATTGACTTGTAATAGATGGACTGATTATTTATTTACATTGCCAGCTGGCATAAAACTTAACTGCACATTCTTTTTGGACCAAACACTCAATATGGCAGGAAATCAGCATCGTTAAGATGAGTAGCAATCACTCGATGTGGACTGCCAATTATACAGCAAAATACATGACTCTGCTAAGTCCTTATAGCCCTGCAGATTCTCTGACATACATACAAAATCTGAAAAAACTTCACTGCAAAACTGCCTTTAGCATCTGTGAACCACCACATACACCCTTCTATTCATTTACCACCTAAATACATTCTGGTTTCCATCACTCACATATTTAAATGATTACAGCGCTATTAGCAAAAACATAAGCAGTATATTTCTGATTTTTGTGTGCCACTTCAACAGTTACACCAACTTAGTGATTAACTGATCTCTAACATTAGTTTTAGTGTGACTGAGTATTTAAGTGAAATCCATTTCTTATTAACTGCAGCAGTCTAATGAATTATGTGTAACAGTTATTGAACCGCAGGCAACACCTAATCCTAGACAGTTTGTGTTATTGACTAAATCACAAATGTGCACGAGTAAAATACTCTACTCTCATCCCCGAAGCTTGCTGTTGACCAACACTTTTCACTACAAGTTTGTTGTGTTTGTTTGGGAACGAGAAGAGACAGAAAAGACGAGGAGGGGGACGGAGAGGGATTGCTAATTTCATCACAGGTAAATACGTATTGATTTCTGTGTGATGGAGAAGTTAGAAGACAGCAATGATATAACAACCACGCTGCATCACTTCAATACATTCACCCAAAAATCCACATCCACAGGGACAGAAACGAATGTGTCAGACTGCTGAGTCAATCAGGGAAAAGAAGCACCCACAAAGTGGAGCCAAAAAGGACACTGAAAAGATAAAAATGTGGCATGTGATTGAACAGTCAAGCTAGGAATCCACAACTAAGGAAAGGCAGTAGCAACATTTCTATTGGCTGTGTGTTGCTGATACTGAGTAACCCAGAGGGGATGCAATAAGAGAGGCCCAGCGTATTTAGCAGGTAATGGAAGACTTGACATTTTGGGAAATACACTTAAGCCTTTTTCTGATGTATAAAATGTAACATTGCCATCTTGCTCTTATGGTATTGGCTTTTTGCCATTTGGACAGGTGGTGACTTTTACTTGATTGTTACTTGGAGCTTCATTCAGATATGACAGAACATTAATGGAAAGAGGCTCGTGCTCGCTCTTTATTTGGCACCTGGTGAGGGAGGAAAGAGCTCAAAATGTTATCATGCAGCAAGGAAAAGAGACTATTTCTTTTTCTCTCGAAGACTGCAACATTAAGGGAAAAGTTATCTGCAGTTATATCATTCAGCTCATGCATACTTTGTTGGATTTATTTTGTAACTTAGACTGTGGGGATAAGATTACAGTTAGATATGAGAGATGAAGTTCCTCAAAAGTGTATGTTTTGGAGGGAATGAAACAGGGCAGGGAAAGGCAGAGGGACTTAATATATTTCTGTGAGCACAGGAGAGAGGGAAGGATGGAAGGGGGAGTCAAGCCGGGGAGTGATGGGAGAAGTAAATAATTGTGGCGGTCTCGTGGCTCCTATTCACACCACAGACTTAATCCTGCTCTAATCCTCCTCTTTCCCTCCCCCAGCGAGCTGAGTGGTGGGGGGGCGCAGGGGTTTAAGGGGTCTCCCATTCTCCTCATGCATTAAGGATGAGAGTTAGGAGATTAAATATAAATGTGCAAGGCTCCTTGAGCTGTACAATTCTATCATGTCAACGAGAGGGCACAATCATGAGAGGATCAAGCTGGCTGTAAATGTTATGTCGCAGTCAACAGACCGAGCTTTCAAAACACCAATCACTTACAGAGTCTGATTAACTCTGGAGAAATGAACCTATCATCTATTATAATAAGGGGGTGAAAAGATTAAACCTGAGCAAGACGCAGCAGCTCAAGAGGGTGAAAATCCACGAGGAACAAGCCTGGAGCTGTCACAACATCAAGTTGTTACCAAGTTCAGCAGCTTATAAATGAATAATTGGCTAATACTGTGAACAAAGGACACAACTGGTGTGGGTGGGCAATATTCTGTTTAAAATCACTGTTCACCACAAATCACCACAATTATCAACGATGTCTGTAGATGTCTTGCTCATTCGGTGGCCCTAAAATCTCTTTTTGGGACGTTATAAAGACTTCAGAACTGGATATATTTAAATAAGAGAAGGCTTAAGAAAAAAAGACACTTAATATGATTTCTCATTTGTGTGTTTTCACTGCTGTATGGGACCAACATGCTTTACCACCCACTCATCAGTCATGGGGAAATACACATTAACCGACATAAGAATGGCCACTCTGCAGTTTTTTAAGCTAATTTTATGACAGGCATTTGTCTTTCTGTGGACCGACTCAAGTCCCTGAAGCAAAACAAAGCAGTCAAAACATGTTAGGGTATATCTTTTTCCTTCTTCTATAAAAACCTAACTCTGTTTCTCTTATTGCATCCAATTTTAACAATGAGATTAACTAGCTGTGGGCCTGAGTGCTCTGTTTCCCCAATTTCCTCAGTGATAAAATGGACTATAAAGCCCAGACTGGCCATTTGGCTACACAGACAAGAGACTGGGTTTCCCAAAGGCATTTTAGTGCCGAGATAATCTTTGCTACATTGTAGGTCACTGCGCAGAGAGATGTTTTGGGAATGGTTTGGGGAAACCTTCAAGACATTAATGGATGAAGCCTGGTCTGTCTATCATTATAGTCTGGAATTGGTTGGTAAGGTTCCCAGAAGGGGCCCCCCATTAAAAAGCATGCTCAAACAGGGATGCTACTTCATTTTGCATTAATTAATGGCTAATAGTTTTCTGACCCAGCATTGTTATCTTTATTAGGATGCAGAGATACTACTTAATGACTAAATGGCAGGGCACACCTGAGACTTCACTAAACCACTGCTTATCAGAGATAAAGAGAGACATCTATACAGGTAGACCAGTTATTGGAGAATAAATAAGAACATTTATCAAATCAAATGGAGCATGACGGAGACGTATGCACCAACATACACAATGTGACAAAGAGAAACCAAAGAAAGAGCCAAAACAACACATTAAGATGTATAATAATGAGGACAAATGGCTTGGCTAAGTAATTAAAGAAAATATGATGAGGCTGATGAATCCTGATGAGGACGATAATTAAAGTGGGTTCCACAAACAATGACACAAACACGGCTCGATGAATATTTAAAGACAAGACAGAGAAAACAAAATGAGAGGATTATACAGAAAAGCTATTGTTCATCTTTTTCTAAAAAGATGCTGAAGTGTAATAAAGAAAAGATTTAGAGGCTGTTCACTTTGTTGAAGATCACATGGAAACATTTTATTTAAGTATATGCACAGGAAACCATGCACATAGGTATAAGGGGGCAGAGATGAGTGTTTAATGTTTCCTTTTGTTTGCAAATCCAAAGAACTACTAGAGCTGCATGCTGGCTGTTTGCGAGATACTAAAATTTATTTTCTACTTATCTTTCGTCACTGTCTTCTTCTTGGTTCATGTTTCTGACGCGGAGGTGGATTGTAACTAATTACATTTACTCAACTGCAATAGTGTTTTTTTGAGAATTCCACATATGTAGTGTTAGACTACATTTTATGGAAAAATATTGCACTTTTTACTTCACGACATTTTGTTGACAGCTTTAGTTACTTTTAAGGTCTAGATTAAACTTTGAATAAATCTACAATTTTACACTATAGGAATATTGAATTCAGGACTAGTAGGCCTAATTGTATTAGAGTAATTCTCGAGTGTGGCATTAGTTATTTTTATTGCAGTATGAGATCTGAAATCTGTAAAAATTAGACAGAGGAAAATGAATGTATGGCACAAACATAAAAACAGAATTCCTTGTCAAATTACCCAAAATATCTATCATTCTTACTTTATGAGTTTATGATGGTGTTTAAGACCGGCAGATGTACATTTAGGTATTTAATCGGAATTCCAAAAGCGATATTTAAAAAAAGGACAAATTGCCAGGTCATTTCTCCTGATAATGTGCACAGGCGGCAGAGGTTTAGGGAATAATAACAATTAAGTCCTGCTATAGAAGTTGCTTGGCATCACTACAAAAACACCAACACTGAGTAAATACAGGCATAGTGAGGTCACTGGTGGGGTATCTGACATGAACCCAACCGGCCTGTAGATGTCAGCAGTGACAAACTGCCCTGAAATGACTTGAGCGACTAGCCGACCATCACCCAATATAACTAATCACAAAGACATTGCATGTTAATATTTGTGGTGGACTTAATTCTGGTGTAAATGCTAGCAGGTATAGGGATGTGTGGGTGTTTGTTTTATTGATAATACACAGCGCCTCAAAAATGTTACTTCCAAGAAATATACTACCAGAAATATAACCATAAAAACAACAAACTGGAAGAGTTGAAAAGAGTAAGAGTTTTCTAGCAACTCCCTTGTCTAAATAATAGAAGCTTGAAGGAAAAAAGTGAATTAACTTCCAATTAAAAAACTACCTTCAATGCATTTAAAGCATAATTACACATTCAAACAGTAAAGTCTGGCTGTAAGCGTATGTCATCACTCATAACAGCTGTCACCATGTGTTGATTTGGCTCTCACAGCAGAAACCACACCGCAGACAGCAGCAGTCTACCTTTGTGCTGCATTCTCGCAGCACAAATGAGTTACATGCAGCGGGTGATGTCTGAATCTGATTTCCGCTGGTTTTCTCATCTCTCTGCTCTTGGTGTCACATTGTATCATCTCCTTCAGACCCATCTCACCTCTTTGCTTTGATCGTCTCGGTTATTAACTCTGTCTGCCGTCTGTTTTCATGACCATTAGGTCACTCCCTCATTACAGCCTCCGTGCTACACTTTTCCCTCAGTCTTACTCTCTGTCATCTCCTTGTTTGGGCCACCATCCCTCTTTGTTGTTATTTTTTCTTATATGTTAGATATTTTTCCATTTGTTTCCCCAATCACACAGAATTCTGCATCGAGCGAGCAAGTAGGAATGAAATGACCGCAAGTAGCCTCATCAGACCAGCCAGTTTAGAACATTGACTCTGCTGTCAGGAATGAGACACAATCACACACACACACACACACACACACACACACACACACACACACACACAGATACATTTGGAAGTTCCAGATTTAGCCCCACAGCGCTACTGAAAGCTTTGATCAATCGAGGCCACTCTTGGTTTGATCTAATGTTGTAAGAGGAGGACTGTGTCAGGAAACATGACATTCATGAGTAATACTGGAGGAAAATACATGCGCGCGCACACACACACACACACACACACACACACACACACACACACAGGTGCACACTAACATTTATGCAACGGATGCCTGCATCACAAAATAAATCCACATCACAAAATCATACCAACCTGAACACACAAACACACACACGCAGTACAACGTATGTGAACTGCATGCATCTATGAGATTCATTCAGTAAAACGTACACTGAGCTAACTGAATAGGCTCAGCTCACAGCTCTACTCTTTTCCTGGCACATTCACAGATGTTAGGATTAAAATACAGTGAAGGCAGACAGATGGAGATGGGGAGAAAATGGAGGGACCTGAAGTGAATATGAGTGAGTGTGGGAGCAATGGAGAAACAGAGAGAGTGAAAAGACAGTGAAAGAGGCAGAGTGCAGCATATGATTGAGACTGGATTGAGTATATGTGTGTGGGAGAGAGAAAGTAAAGGTAGAGGAAGTGGAGAAGAACGTATAATAAAGATAGGACCGACTGAGAGAGGTGGAATGAGGGTGAAGTGAAAGGGAGGGAACAAATGAAGATAAAACGTCTCAAATATTCTCTTAAGAATCCAATTCTACCCCAGTCCAGACTACCATATCTCTGGTACCTACAGTGTTACAGTGTGTGTTTGTGTGTTTGTGTGCGTGTGTGTGTGTGTGTGTGTGTGTGTGTGTGTGTGTACCGGCTGGGGAAAGGGGAGATGTAATGTATTGAAGCTGGAATTGGAGGTGACAACGGCAGACAAGCCACAAAGAAAGGGAAGAGGGAGAGAGAGGGAGAGATGGGTGGAGTAAACAGGAGACCACATGAGGAGATGAGGATTCAAATACTGTCAAGCAGAGAAGACAGCATGTGCATACACACAAACAATAATTCAAACACATGCTCCCTCTCTCTATCTCTGCTGGCCCTACTTTCTGAGGAAAGAAGTGGTTCTCACTTGCAGTGAATACATTTATACATTTTGCTGCAGTACAAATGAAGATCAAACCCCAGTTAAGGGATTAACACTTTTTTTCCCCAAAAGAATAAAAAAAAAACGTTTTTTCTGCATACATGCTTTTATAAACACTGATTTTAGACATGATGTTCGATTTATTTGTAACAGGGCTGGGATTTCTACCAAACGAGCACGTGATGATTGATGCTGTTGCAAGGGGGTAGTCTTATGGGCAACTTGTATGAACTCAACATATAGCTTGATTGTGTGTCTGAGTTTTAATTTTAAGAATAATTCAGGCATCCTGTTTCCTGTGCATTCATGACTGAAAGTACTTGTTTCCTTTATCTATATTTATATTCAGTGCTTCATTCTTCTGCAACAATATGCCATAGCCAATTCCTTGTATGTGCAAAAGTATTTGACAAAAAATTATATGATTATGATAAATAGGCCTATCTGTCTATCTTTTCTGTTGCATAGCTTGAGTGAGTGCTGAGGACTTGGACTTGAGACTGGGGCTTAGCGAGTAATGCAAACTCTTTTAATCATGATGTTGGGCTCATTGGTAGAGGACTGTCAGACAGCCATCAACGATGGACAATGGGATTGTCCTTCTTGTCATAAGAAATACTACTGGGTTGCATTATGTTTTCTGTAATTCTGGAAAAGCTTAAAGCTCTTAAAGGGGCTATAAAAATGCACTCAGATGCATTATGGGAAGTGTATTGTTGGGGTTTGGCTGCATCTCAGGACTAAAATTCAGAATATCTCAACATCTGTTGCTTTAAAAAGGGTTTGTGAAATTTGTTATGGAGCAATACTAAATCATAGGCGTAATCTTTCAAGAGCAACTGTTTTAAACCTGTCATGGAGCTGCATGGAGCTGTTTTTTTAGTGATTTTCATTATGACTGACAAGGCTCAAGGTTGCTCAGCGACAGACACTTATTGTTGTGGGAAAATTCTGTTATTGTTGGAAAAAAAATAACAACTGTCATTTTCTTTAAATGTGGGAACTTTCTCTACAAGAAAAAGTTACATATGCACAAAAAATATGTTGGAAGCGAAAAAGAGATGCCAGTGGTTGGAGCGTAAAAGTTTTATATCAAAAACGAAAAAGGGGATTCAGCAGAGCAAAACATTCCCTAAAAATCTCTCTGAAACACATTTTAATCTCAGTTAACCAAAAGACCTGCCTCCTGTAATTTGGCAGGCACTGGTTTGTGAGGTACAAGGTTCAACAATCATTGGATGGCAAGGTTTTAGCCTGGATAGATAGGGGCTTGGCAAGCCTCTACGGTGTATAAACAGCCATTAGTTGGCAGTTTCCACACAATGTTGTGCCAGTATTGTGACAGACAGGATGCTAAATGGCAGTGTGACCAACACTGCTGATGGTTTGTGACTTTTGCCCCAGTTGTCTGAGAGTGATGGAGAGAGTGATGAGGAAAGGAGAGACACACAGGGAGAAGAGGAAGGAGAGCTAGACAAAGGAGCAAACAGTTTGAAGAGGAAAAAGAGAGCAAGAGTGTTTGGTGTTTCTTCGTTATTTGAACCCTTTAAACGTGGATTAACCCTCAAACAATAGATTGTGCAAGTGTGTGTGCAAATGTCATTGTGTTGAAGTCCACTACCCTGAATCATCCCTGAATCAGAACTGTACAAATCTGACTGGAATTGAAACTGAATTTCCACAGAAAAAAAAATACTTTGAATGTAATACATATGGCTTCTATAATCTGGTTAGTTTCAAGAAGTCTTGCGTTTTTGCTATGATGTCAAAACAATAACAACAGATAAACAGATATAAATACAATACATAGAAACACATAATGATTTGTTTGTCTGCTGGTGCACACTTACAAATGTGCCTTTCCCTCATGTTTGTGCAAACATAGGTGACTGCCGTAAAATAAAATAAAATAAAAAACAACAACAAATGAAATCACTGTATAGTAGATATTAACAGAAACTATATAAGTAAAGTACTTAGAATGTTAATGCAATCACCAGCTGAAACATTAAATAATGTCTCAGCCCTCCTGCCTTCATCAGAATACGCTACAGCAGTCTGGATTTTCTTGGTGAGTAAAAGCTCCAAATTGGCTGCACGCTCATTCATCCCTCACAGTCTTTACCACTCATTCAGTTTTCTGGTGGCTTACACAGTGAAATAAGGTAATTAGTATGGGTCAGCACCCCTGCAGAGTCAAGTATTCTTCTCTCGAGGACTGAAGGCTTTACAATCAGGCTTTAGTAGAAATTCCTTCCAGTTGGCATCTAGAGAGTATTTGGGGGTTGTGTTTGGGTGTGTGGCAGCAGGTAGCAGACGGGTGCTGCTGCCAAACAATGTTAGATGTTTCTGAAAGGAATATTCAACCTGTCGCAGCCCATCTGCCCTGCACTTCTACAGGCTTTAATACCTGTGTGGGGACACGTCTAGACCACTGCTAGGTAGTTTTGTACTATTGGAAAACAAGCCCTGGTTGGTTACGTTTTTGTATTGTGTGATAGTCATTGGATTGTCACACAAAACCAATGTTTTCCTTGAGGTTTGCTTTTTTCCGGCTTTTTTCAACCATTCTTGCCCTTCCTCTTCCTCATTAATTTAACTATATTCCACCTTTTCTACATTCTGCAATCCCTCTTTTCTGTTGCATCGTTTTGGAGAAGAATGAATAAAAATTGGTGCAATGATAAAGGATCTCTGTGTGATTTTTATGGGGTTGACTTAACATTATTAATGACACCTACACCTACAGAACTGGATGATGAATGTCTCCATCTGTTTGTAAATGGGGCAGAATGCTGGTCCGATATGAAATGAGTGTATGTTTTTTTTTTTTTTTAATATAGCAAACTTGATTATGTACACCAACAAGTCTTTCTTTTGTTCAACATTTGTGTGTTACAGGAAGCTGCAAGGCGTCTCTCTCTAGCCCCCTGAGGAAGGTGGGCCACGGCCAGGTCTGCCGGATACCGGAGGGAAGGCTAAACACTTGGCTTTAATACGGGCACGACTACTTGTGCATGCACACACACGCATGTGCTGGGATACATACAGACACATAGACCTTCGTACCTCCTGGCTCCCCTCTGTTAACAGATGCTTCCTGCCCTACAGCCCAACCCACGCTACTTCACACATACAAACACACAACGAGCAGGTCCCTGGCACCCCTACAGGTTAACCCAGACACCGGGTGAAGAGGCGGCCCCACCCTTTGGTTCTCTTCTGGTGTTTTTGTTAATGTTGGATCCTACTCTACTCTGTCTGGGCTGAGGTGAGTGGGCCAGCAGAGCTCACGACAATTTCGGTACCATCGGCAGGACAGGAAATTAACTTTGCTTCCTGAACTCCAACACTCATCAGACATTTTATTATTTTTTTGGGACAAAAACTATCCTTGACAGTTGGAGGAAGTCGGAGCGACTGCTAGATATGAGCCTGCTCTGGTGCAAACAAAGCCATTCTTCCCATTTCGGTTTGAATTTATTATCAGTCGGCTGCTTTTGGTGTCAATGCTCCTTGCTGCTGTCAAGATGTCTCAGCGTGAGAGTCCACAGATGTGCATTTGTATTTAAAAGGAATGTGTTAATGAATATTCAGTGAAAATGTGAATGCTGAAATGTGGGTTTAATAATAGTTGAAAGAACTCCCAACTTAAAATCAGAATTGCTTTGATGAAAGAAACATGCGATATGCAAGCGTTAATGCAGGAATGTGCAAAGCAATGCGCTTTTACAAAGCAAAGTAACCACTTCATTATGTATCAGTCTAATATGACATATTAAAAAAGGATAATTTATTAAAAAAATAACAAGGGTTTAGTGTTTTTGTTTACCAAACTGACCGAGAGACCGCCTTCTTGCTCTTTGTTTTTATGTTACACATTGTCTTCTGCCCCCACACTCTCTTTCTCTATGGTTTTCCCTCTCTTTCTCACAAATTCACAAACACCCAAAGCAATCACCATCCATCCCATCTTGTATTTATAAATGCCCTTGAAAATTATCCAGTAAAGGCTCTCTGGCTGTGCAGGCAGAGGAGGGGATGTGGATCAATATCAGTGAGATAATGGGAGCAAGTGAAATTGGGGGGAGTTGGGGGTGGGGACTATGGGTGGTTGAAATATCAGCACTCAGATGTGTGTGCATGCATGTGTGTGTACGTACGAGTGGGGGTAGCAGCTCATATCATACAGAGCTCTCTGGTAGGTGGAGTCTGCATACATAAAGTGAGGGGGAGTAATGTGCACATGCAGTATATGTATGTGGGTATTATCTTATGACCATTGCAAAGGGCCATTATGTAGGCCTGTGTGTGTTCATGTGTGGTTGTGTGTGTGTGTCTGTGTGAGTGTGTCTGAGAGTGAGAAGCCAGCAAGGTCATGGGTCTCATGCATGGGTGTGTACATGTACAGACAATGAGCATCTGTGCACTTGCACAAAGGCGAGAGTGCATCTCTACATGAGCAGCCTCACTTCAGTCCATTTATGGCCTGTAACATTGACCAGCTTGGACATGTTAATGCATACAGAGTGGACTTTTCACTCTAAAATTTCAGCCTATCATAGCTAATGGACGGTAATTACACCATTCAGGACAAAATACTGGCTTTTTTATGTCACTGCACCCCCTGAAGCAATTACATGGCACTGCATTTTTTTCTTAGTTAGACATCAGAGGGTGAAGTGTGTTACACTACTAAGTAACCAAGTGGCATTGTATCTGCTGAGAGAGGTCATCTGTGACCTTTATCTGCACCATAACTAGCTTTGGAATTGTTGCCATCATGAAATCTGCGGATGTGCACATTTTAAATACAAATAAGTGGCCATCAATTGTGGCCCATTGTCTCCTGTTTATAGGTAAATGGAAAATGTGACTCAAAGGCCACCAACAGCGTAGCTTTGACCAATACACTGAATGTGCAAAAGCCTCATTAGGGCTACTGACACTGACCATGTCTCATGTAGGACTTTCAGTTTTTTAGTCATTGATCTTTACCAACAAGAAACCTAAATGCTGTTTGGGATTACCAATTTAAAATACAATTCATTTAGTTTTATGGCACTCCCAAATGTCAGTAATATTGTATGTTTTGTTTAAGCAATGTGGAGTGATTTTCATTTCTTTTTTTCCCCAGAATTACAAAGGAACCTTAAGTGATGCACATGGGAAAGTGGAGGAAAAATTACCAACAATGCATGTTTTTGTTTTAAAGGAATGAATAGTAATTTATGACTTCTGGGAGGTGAATTGGGCATTGGCCTGGCCTAATGCAACCCATATCGATCTTATCACCCCTACTTCCTGTGCATATGATATCCTAGACCTCCCTCGGCATGCTAAAAGCCTTCTCTCTCTATTGTTGCCTCTCCCTCCAATTCTCTCTCCTGGTTTTTGGTCTTTGTCTCTCACTCATTAACTCACTCTCTCTCTGTACATAATCTTATCTTGGTGCCCCCCTCCTCCTGGTGTCTCTGGGCTCAAAAGGCCAAATCACCTTGACACCCTGTGTGAATTCAGTCTGTATGTCAATCAGTCTGTCGGCTTGAGGTCAAAATAAATCTGCCAAGGCCAATGTTGAGAGGCTGGGGCATTATATCACCTGGCAAAGGTTATGCTCTTATTGCACAGAAGTGGTTCTGTCAACATATTCAGGTATCAGGGGAGCCACGATGCAACTATCTAATACTCTTATAATGGCACTTGCAGTTTCTATCAACTGATCTGATGATGCAGAAGATTATAGTACACAGTGCATTTAGTGATTGACAGCCACTCTGACTACTACCTGTTGACTGCAACATTATTTAAATTATAGAATATCTCAGTGTTGTTTCTACATTTTTTGACTGACTTTATTCTTTTGTACCACAGCAAAAACCTCCTTATAAACTAGGATTTCTCTTCTTTTTGTTTACTTGCCATGGTTGTAACTTCTTGATGACACACAGGGCAATTTCCGTGACCACAGCGGCCTCTGACAGTGTTCAAATCTCACCTTGTTTGTTACAATAGCTCATTTAAATCCCCCAAGTCTTGTTTTGCTTTGCATTATATGGGCCACCGTTTTTTGGAAACGTTGGTTATCAAGTTATTGTACTGTAAGTAATCAGTATAAATTGTTTTCAAAGTTCAGAAAACAACAATCAAGTGCTTCAGATTTTGACAGACTGCATGATTACCACAAACCCTTGAACTGGTCAGTATGAAGAACAAAATGAAATTACATACATGTTCAGTATCACCAGCCTTTCTTGGTCAGGGTTTTTAAACGTCAATCGTTGCATTTCATCTTCAAATAAGATCAGTTTGGTAATTACTTGAGGTGTTATCTACGTCCCTCAGCGTGACATGTGAAAATGTTTTTTCTCAAAAAACGTGCAAAGCTTCGAGGCGCTCAGTTCCTAATCAGACTCATGGCGCTGTCTGGGCACGAAGCCACAGCACTGAGAAAAAGGGTCAATAGACTGTACCGAAGAATAATTAATCTCCTTACTCTACTCAATAGAGGTTCAGCCGTTTAATGTAGCTATCTATCCTATCTGATCTGATGATGAATGGTATGCCACTAACTGGAGCTTGCATCAAATATAGCATCTGGCTGTTTAAACAGTCCGGTGATGCTGAAGATGAGCAAGTCTACTTTTAGATTTTAATCCTAATTTTAAAACTATTTTGCACAACCTAAAATAACCTAAAGCCAACCATAAACTTAACTGTCTCTATGTTATATACTGTGTTAAGTTATAGATGCATTTTGATCTGTTTCCATGGATGCTGCAGGTTAGAAGTGGAACTTATTGTGCCAGATGCTTTGTTTGTCTACCAGTCCATCTGACTGAACTGCCTTGCCCTGCCTTGCCCTTCCTGCCTTGGTACTGAATCCATCATCCCACTGTAGCTCTCTGTTGCAAACACCTACATACATCCATTGCTATTCAATGCAGCATGGAGTCCACACAAACTGATTATGCTGGTATTTAGGAAGGTCCATTGATTGCTGAGGAAAGCAAAGGCAGCAGCCTAGGTCAGTCTGGACCTGCTGCACTCTGCAGCACAGAGGTGCGAGATTATTTTTCAATTTAAGTCATGGTAGAGCTGAGCCCAAGGAAAGCATGACACTTCCTGTTTTTGTCAGCAAAACCATATCTGGTTAGAAACGACTGATGTTCAAAGCACGTATGAAACCAAGAGAAAAAAAGTTAGATCAGGCAATCAGCAGTTCCTGTTAACCAACCAAAAAATTCTGGCTAGCTTGTTCCACAAATCAAGTCCAATCATTTACCGTATTTTCCGGACTATAAGGCGCACTTAAAAGCCTTAAATTTTCTCAAAAAACGAAGGTGCGCCTTATATAT
>JAOWBC010000182.1:9851782-9861835 GCA_028566105.1 Hypoplectrus providencianus
AAAAAAATCCCCTACATCTTCGTTACATCAAGCTGTGCCATCTGAGATGATTTAACACTGTACAAACATGAGGAAAAATGGTGTGTATGTGTCTTTTTTGAAACGTTTAAAAATAGTTAAAAGCATATCTATGATGTGGATACAAGGGCCTTCTGTAGTTTTTACATGTATCTTCCCATACAGTGAAGGGTTGTAGATATCAGTATTTTTCAGCACATGACTGTTAAAATTCAAATTAAAGGAAGCATGAAGCATGCATGTGTTTTTTTTTACCAGACACAATAAATATTCGTCACATGCATATAAATCAGGCTCATTTTCTCTCATCCCCACCCTATCTCTCCCTCTCAGTAACACACACACACATGCACAGAGGCAGCAGCATCCTAAGCCAGAGGCACTGGCCAGAAAAGGGATTACGACATCGCTTACTTTGGAGGACCACGGCTGCAAGCAGTTGGCATAGCAACGGACCAGGAAAGCCATTTCCACAGAAGGGAGGGTGCCAGTGAGGGGAAGTTTCCCCTCGTTCACCAAGAGAAAAAAAAAAGATGTAAAAGAGGGGTGCAAAGGCTGACGCCGATCTCTTTGCTGCAAGAAGAGAATTGTCCAGAGGTGATCTGGCAGTAAACGCTGGAGGATTGGCTAGATGACTGTCAGATGTCACTATAGATGGAGACTAAAAGTCAAGGCAATCCATTTATGTCTAGCTTAAATCTTCTATGAATACATTCAAAGGACTGCAACAGAGAAGCTTAAAAGACTCCTAAAAAAAAACTCCTAAAATGGAAATCTGCAGAATATTCAAAATTGATCCCAGAGGAGGAGGTTGCGTGGTCAAAGATGAAGCTAACTTAACATCCAAATTTAGTAGATTTTTCTGTTCAAAGTTAGATGTAATAACTTAGTGAGTCATTTTGTCTTGTACATTCACTTTCCTTCTTCAAACACAGCAAAGATTCCTCTTCTCAGTAGACGAGCCAGTAAAAAGAGGGGCTTGTCTGTGCATCTGCAGCCCCCTGGGAAGAAGCCTCTTGCCAAGCTCAAAGTCCTCCAAATAGTCCACTCTCACCTCCAAAAAGCCTGGATCATCTGCCTGCAGCCCTCTTCCCCTCTTCATTCACTGTCAAACTCCTTTCTCTGTCTCTTTGCAACTCTTTATCTCTCTACAGAGCTCCGGTGGTGCATGTGCATGCACAGCGCTGCAGCTCCATGGCAGGGGCCAGTGATCTTGTCCCTAATCCAGTTTCGTGCGCTCCCTTCCTTGGTTAACTCTCACACCTCACGCCGGCATTCTTCCTCTCCCTCCCGCCCTCGGAGAGAAGCTACCGTGGATAGGATGCTGCGCTGTGGAGAGCCAGCTGCTAATGGGAAACGGAGGAGAGAGTGAGAGCGAGGGAGGAGGGAGGAGAATCCAGCTGAAAAAGAATGACATCACCTGTGCAGCGAGAGGGAGAGGGAGAGAGAGAGAGAGAGAGGGAAAGAGAGACGGAGGGGATGGGAGGTGGCGTGGATGACGCGAAAGCAAGCTGAGGGAAACTGCATTAGATGGATTGGCTGCTGAGCAGATGTGGATGAGAGAGAGAGAGAGCGATGGACAGAGACAGAGAATGGGAATGACAGCGATACAGAGGAAAAGAGAGGGAGCATCTTTATTGATCTGCTGGTAACATAAAGCTGAGTGTATTGAGGTAACCCCCTCCTCTTTGTGAGCATGCCGCATAAATTACAAAAAAAGGAGGGGGGAGCATAAATCATGGAGCCCCTATCAGATACAAAGACAGACGCTGGCGGTATTTTGGTGAATGTGAATAAGCGACACAATGGCACAAGCCGATAATGGATTTTCCCCCGACAGAAAGACCCTGTCTGGAGGATTTGCAACGTGCTAGACAGGATTTGATGTATATGAAACAATCACTGATAAATCACTCTATTACAGTACTAGTTGAGCAAAGTACTGAGGTAATAAAGGCATTCAGCTGTAGGTGTAAACTATTAGAGGCGGACCTGGTCCTGACAGCAACAACAAATAATGACCAAGTGTGATTTATCCAACCAGAAGCATTAAATGTGGGATAGCACCACAGAAAGTTTCACTGACAGAATAGTGTACAACTGTTTTTTTTATCCTGAACAATGGTATGTAGCTGGCAGAGAGGCATATATCTAACCCTGAGACAAAGTGTTTATCAAATCACCAGATGAATTGTTAATGGGAATATCAACTCTTTTAAAGGGGGCAAATAAAGCAGAAACTTAAACAGAGCTTATACTAAAACTGTGACTTGAAACAATGATTTTATTTTCCTTTTGCAGGCTGTTTTTCCTAATTAATTATTAGTGGACATCTAGGCTGCAAATACACATTTACTCCCAGGAAGCAAATCTCCAAAAATAAAGCAGCATAAGAAATGTCAAGTGTTCTTTCATTGTTTTCTTCAGTAACAATCCCTATGTCACATCTCCAGAAACACCGGCACAGAATTTAGCTGCTAACTTTATTATGCAATTCATCAAACTCATGCAATGTGACACGACAAGAAAGCCACAATCACACAAACATCTTATAAAGTAATGCGTACCCTCATTTAGAGTTGCACAGCACCGCTCCTGTCATAACAACTTCTGTATACTTTTTAATAATTTACTGCTTAAATGTAGTTTTGCATGTTCCTTTTGCTTGCAATGAAGTGGGAAGAGAGTTTAAGTTGCGCATAGGAGCAAAAAACCTTAAAATATATTGGTTGAAAAAAGGAAACGGAAAAACTGATATTCTATTTTTGGTGCTCATCACAAATGCCTTCCTTTACTTGTTTCTTCTTCTGTTCCTGCCATAATAACCAGCCTGTGTTCTGTGATTTTTTTCCCTTCTTTTTGGCAGTGAGAAAAAAATGAGCATGGACGGATGAATTGAAAGCAAAGACAATAGGAGCTGCCGAGTTGTTTGAACGGCTGATTCTCCAGCAGAGGAGAGATGCAATCTCCTATTACTAGACACTTCAGAGAAGGGAGGATCTTCCTCGCACTCTCCTTTTCTCTCTTTCTGACCTCCCTCCCTCTCATTCACTATATTTCCCCTCACTGCCTGACTTCAAATCCCCAATTTTTTTGCAATCTCTGGGCTCATCACGCCTGCCTCAGTATCTGTTCTAGTGTCAATCCCTGTCTCTGTTCGCTTCCACTTTTCATGAAAGATCTCCTTTTCTCCTCATTTTTATCAGCTGTCCATCTATCCATCGCCACTGTTTCTCCCTGCTGCTACGAACCAGGCTCTCTACCCTCAATTCTGTCTCCTCTATGCGTGTGTGTGTGTGTGAAACGATATGCACCTCCCGACTAGGAATGACATCATCTTTTTACTCCGTAGCCAATCAGATGCAAGCACATGGAGCCCTGCCTTCAGAGGAGTGTTATGTACACACGAGAGACAGAGAGAAAGAGAGGGATGGAAATAGATAGGCAGTCTGAGAGATATACTGCTAGATAAATAGATAAACAGTTAAGCAGACAGACAGGTAGATAGATAGAAAAGGGGGTGATCGTATGTATGTGAGTGTGCCTCATCCTGACCACAGTGTGTGTATTTAGTGTGTGAGCCTTCGTGTGCACTAACTGCAGTATTTTCCATTTTGCATACTAGTGTGCGCAGCACTACATCATTCCCTTGCCCTGCTGTCAAAGCCCAGCCCTTATAAACACACACACACACAAACACACACAGCAGCTAAATTTGGCTTTTTTCGTAAAAGAAAATATAACAGTCTAACGATGAGAAATTACTTTAAAAAGGAAATCGCAGCACAAAGTTTGGAGCAGCTTTAGTTAAACCCCCTGCTGGAATGGCAGGTCTTAATCAGATGTTTTAAGAATATTTTTAGAGCAACACGTAGAAATACTGATCAACTATTAACCATTAAGCTAAAAAAAAAAATGTCCTGCAAGTGACTGTTCTTCAACAATTGATGAGCGTGTGTGTGTGTCTTTCTGCAAATTTAGAATGTGCCCTTAAACCATTTGAAAGTTATAGACTAATTATGTGTATACAAACATTGACAAAACCTGTGCATGGTGATTGCAAAAAAAAAAAAAAAAGAGCCACAATAATACTGTAACTGCATGTCACTTGGGGATAGACAAGAATAAAAATGTATATGTGTGTATAAAATAATAATGTAATGTTTTGGCAGCTCACCACACAAAACAGCATGTTTAAAAGGTAACAACTATTAATAGACAAGTTGGCACTGATAGACTGATGGCATCAATGCCAAATTTCAGCCTCTGAGGACAAAAACTGTGACCAGGGGAATTTTTTGTGGACTAACCGATCAAGCGCATTGAACAAGTAGCCCCAGATAACATCTCTACTTTCATATTACTGCTGTGTGTTTAAAACTTGTGTTCTGTTCCCTTTTAATTGACACAAAGTGATCAAAAGGCCATTGTTACAGAACTAAGCAATGATAAAAATTCAGAGGTGTTGCCAAAAATCTAATAAATCTAATGATTTCCTAACACCTGACTAACCAGTTCAAGCTGCAGCTGTGGCTATCTTACTAGAAATAAGATAATGTGATCAAATAAATCAGACAAAGAACCAGGAGAATAAAAGCAGACAGAATTCAAAAGCTAAAAAGGAAACAAAGACATGACAGGATCGTCAATGTGACACAATCAATACCAGACAAAGGAAAATATCTCTACACATCAGAGTACATTCGCAGTTTAAAAGTCTTTATCTAATTGAATTTCCATTTGGGAGGAGGATTTAAAGGAATTAAATTCAAAACTGTCACATTAAATGCTTATTTAAGTTTCCTACTCATAGCGAGTTCTCCACAGTAAAGTATTTCATAGCATGAATGTTCAGAGGAGTCGAGTGTCTAGCCCCCTGTGACCGCGCTGATTTTAAGCACAAACCAAAAAAATGAAAGGCAAACATGTTCGTGTGCATAATGCGTCTCAGAGGAGCGTTTACTGTAACTCAGCACACCGAGATGTGGGATCTGTCTGCAAAACATGGAGCAGGATACACGTCACACAGGAAACACTTCCTGGAACACTGTGTCTGCGATTGTGTGTGTTTGTGAGCATGTGGCTGGTTAGGTCAGGTGATTATGGAAAGACAGAAAAGAAATAAGACCAGAGAAAAAGACCAAGAATAAAAGAAGACATTTTTAAAAAACAGAATGAGACAAAGTGTGTGTAGAACTTTGCTTATTAAATAGAAAATGTGAGACATAAAAAAAATCTCTGTTTTTGGAAAACATGACAAATCAGGCAGGCACCAGCAGACAGGAAATGTGACCTGTCCGATGGCGAGCCGTCAGACAGAGAGTCTCACACATCAGGCAGCTTCCTGCGTGTGTTTTGTGTGTTGTTCGCTCAAGCGTGACATGGCTCAGTGATTTCTGAGGGGGTTCTGTCTCTCTTTGTCACTCGGCCTGCTACTGGGACAATGGTTTCCCCCCCTCGGATACCTAACACACTTATTCTTATACCCTCACATGCAGGCACAAGTTGCCCACTGCACTGAGCATGTCCATGCGCATGTCCGACTACTGCTCACAGCTAATCAGTTCTGCCAGGCTAATTAAAAAGAGTCAGCAGACTAAAGCCCTGTAGCTCTGTAACACACACGTGTGAGTGCACACACACACAAACACACTGAGGCTGAGTTGGGTGGCTGTACAGTAATTTCCATGAATAGTCAGAGAGACACTGCCTCTTTTACAACACAACTAATGAGGGGGGATACAAACGAGTTCTGGTTTGATGCATCGCATATTTCTAACATCAAGGCGAGGCTGGATTGTAGTACTGGCTTATAAAGATACAGATGACAGTGGGAAGGTTTGAATCTTATGATTAGAGTGTTTTATGAAAGTGGCAATCAATTAGGGCTAATCAATCAATCAATTATCATGTGGTCTATAAAATGCCAGGGATTCTTGAAAATGGCAATCAGATTTTCCAAATACAAAATTCTGACTAAGAATCCAACTTGTCTAAATTCTAACTGATTTCTCTGAGGGAGACAGATTTGATTTTTTTTATTTTACAAACATATCAATAAGGACAAACCCATTTGGTTTTAACCCAAGGTTTCAAGTCAGCACTGATGCCTAGGCATGACAAAAAAGTGGGATTTGCAAGAGCGAAGTGGAGATACTTTGTTTTGCAGTATTGAGAAGACATGCAAAGTTCATGTAGCTTCTGTCAGTTCTATAGCAATACTGGGTTTATTGGATTGATTTCATTCTTTTTGGGGGACAATTTTCATGCTTTATTTGCAGTCAAGGGACTTTGGGTTGGATTCAAACCCGCGTCTGCTGCTAGAAGGACTCAGCCTTTGTTCTATGTCCTACCATAGAGACACTGGGAAGCCCTGGATTGATTTATTTTTTATTGAGAATGTGCAATTTCATTCCAGGATGTCACATGAATAAGTCAAATCAGTGAAATGGGCGGATTCAAAGGAAATTTTGAAACATCTGAATTCATGTCCACACTTACTGTATGTGGATTTTCACTCATTCTTTGCCTTACTCTAACATATTACCATTCAAAAATCTAATTTTTCCATGGTTATGTCCATGTATAATGTGATGTTTTCCGGTGTACAGTAGACGAGTACACAAAGTCCTGCTCACACTAAAACATCAATGTATGTTCATGCCTCCAACACAAAGACACAGCTATGTGAATGCGCTGACTGCAGCCAACTGATCACATGTGTGTGTACAAACTCTGTTTGTGTGTGTGTTTGTCCAATGGACAAGACAGGAATTCCTGCTATTTAAACCAGCCCTTCCCTTTCCGACTACAAAGAGACAGAGAGAGATTCAAGGCCACGACAGCTAAAGTAGTGACTATTATCTGGCCTTCAACTGTAGCTGAAACTTTCAGAAGTTAAACAGTTTGATTTGTCATTTCTGTACATTTTTCAAATAACATGATAATTTGCATCTATCTTGCGTCTGTGACGCACACCATGAATAAACAAACAGAAGAGAACAAATTCTTTCTCTTCCGCTCCTGCTTTCGTGAATAGGTTAAATAGAGATGAGCACGTCATCATAAAAAGTAAGAGATAACCCAGAGGCTGAGGACCCAGAGTAAGACATATCCAAAGTGAACAAGAGGAGACAGTGAATCCAACATCACGCAAGAGAAATAAAAAGTTAAGTGAGAGGAGCAGACTCTTGGATGAAAAATTTACACAAACAGAAGGGGGGTGGGGTAAGAAGAAGGAACAGGGCTGCCAGCGGGATTTCACAAGTTGAAGGAGAGGTAAGGGAAGAAGAGTAAGGGCTTTGTTTTTCTTCAGGATGTAGGATTGTAGATAAAAAATAATCAACTGTGGACATCTCTATCCAGCTTTTTCCTGAAACTGGCTGCTCTTCAAGTTCATCTTGAAACACTGATCAGGTCTGAAAGCGTAATATGGATTGAATATGGAGTATTTGTCTGTATGTCTGCAGAAAGCGTAAAATATTATCAGGCAGAGGGAAAGAGCGGGGAGGTAAAATGACAAGGACATGGATAAGTGACTGAAGTAGAAAGAGGAGGATGAGTGAGAGGAGAAGCAGAGAGGGAGTTCAACAAGGTTGTCATCTTAGTGCTGCTGATGTAATCCCTAAAATTAGCAGCAACAACAGCAGCAGATAGTGGCCCACTGGTACACTGCGCTGCCCAGCCTACTGTACTCTACACACACACACACACACACACACATATGCACATCAGGATCGAGATCAAAGCTGCACGTTAAAAATACCACCTTTCATAACTCTGACGGATCGTTTATTTAGAGTCTGTTTGAGACTATTTACAGAAAGCGCTGGAATAAGTACTTTGTGCTTGGACGTTGGATGCAGTGAGTCCGGCAGCAGTGCTGGAGCAGCTTGGCAGCTGAGGTCTGTGGTTTTGTTGGCTGTTTGAAGGCATCAGTCCAAGACTGTGTTGAGTGTTTTGAGCCTGAGTCATAATTTGAGGAAGTAAACAAGTCATTGATTGGCACATGATCGTTGTACTAAACCCTGCCAGCTGTTTGGATAACATGTTTTGGTCTTTTTGGTTTTGTTTTTTCACATGTTGCCAGTTATCTGATGTAAAGTTTTTCCGAGGACTGAAGAAAAACAAATTACATCCTCCATGTACATTAGCTTCTGCTGTCTAAAACCTACATTTTATTTGGCCTTCTTGGCTCTAAACAGCCAATCTAACTTGAAGTAGAAACATGTAAAGCTTAGTCCGATAATCAGCCACACATATGGAGTATAATAACAACATTAAAATGATCACATATAATGTTTGGGACAGAAAAGGCAAGAAATTAACAGCCGCTCATATGGGTCATTTTAACAAACGCTCAAATCAGTAGTCATGTGTGGTTTTGACGAATAGTCTATTCTATCATTTAGGCTGGAGATCTTTTTGTTTCAACTTATCAGATTGTGTTGAGACAGTGAAGTCCACATCACTGATAAGGCAGGTTAAAATAATTTCACATTACTTGTAAGTACAATTAACCCTTGTTGGATTCATTCCTCCACCCCTCATCCTCCTTGCTCTCCTGTCTTGACCCCTCCTGATCCCGCCTTTCTCTCACCCCATCCTTCCTGCCTCCCTATTAACTCCCCATCTGACCTCCCCACAACCTTCACCTATTCACCCCCACTACCTCACCACCCCTTCTGCTGCACGCCCACTCATCTTTTTCATTACCTGTCAGCCCCCATTATCTTCCAGTCTTCATTTCACCTTCCTTTCTCTTCCCTCAACTCTTCTTCTCCACTGGTCCTTCGGAGCCCCTCATGCCTAAACATCCATCTCTTATCCCTCTCTCCTACTTCTCCCCTTCAGTCCGTCCTTCACCCTGCCGTCCTGCTTCCTCTCCTTTTTCGATTTTTTAAAAGGTTATTCTCACACGTCTATGCTTCACTAGACATTGGAGAATGAAAGGAAAACAGGAAAGGGGGAGAGGAATTCAAGATCAAAATGAAGTGCCATTGCCAAGTCACAGTTTTCATTCTTTTGCTGCTAAGTCACCTGAATACCAATTGTTTTTTCTTTGTTCGTCCCAGAGATTGGTTATAAGGATTTGAGTGTTTCACTAGCTGTCAGAAAACAGTTGTATTTTGCTTTTAACAATACCAACATTCCCACCACTACCAAGCATAAAATATGTTTTCGAGATTTGTTTTTCAATCCAGCTTCTTTTTTTAATGCGTAAATCAAAAATGCACTGAGAGCTCATAATTCACTTTCTAAGCCATGAATACATCATCTTGCAGTATTTCCTCATCACTGTAAGTTTCTCTTGGCTTTGGCATCCATGTAAATTATTAGCTGTGTTTACAATTATTGAAGCAAATTCTGAAGCAAAATTTGGGAATTTGGTATAAGGGAAAATGGGACTTAAGGATGATTCTTTACACATTTTTTTTAAATGAGAAAAACCTCCTTAAATGAACTATTATCTGCATTTTTAAGTTTTATCAAATGTCCAAACCTGTTGCTGCAATTAGTTGATTACAACAAGTCTAACACTATGTAAAAGGGTCATACTTATAGCACTAATGTTACTCCCCTCTATACGGCTGGAGCATATCCTGAGTGAAAACATACACATTTTTATCCTTGTGGTCTCTCTTATTCTCCCCCCACAGTTCTTCCTGGCTCCTTATGTCTCCCTGGGGGCCCTGCTGGGTCTAGCAGTGGCAGAGCGGGCTAGAGGCCCTTGGGGTTTAGCTGGCCCCACCTGCATTCTGATAGAATGAGACCAGATGAGCTCAGAAACGGATTGGATGCAATCGAGCAGCAAGGGGCTTTAAAATATAAGCAGCCCAGAATGTGTAAGCTCTGCAGAAGTCCAAAGGACAGACAGGCCTAAAACCTGGGTACTGTATGTATCCACATTTAAACACAGCTGGAAAGTACTATAAAACACTATTAAAGAGCCAGGCACACCCAAACACTGAGAAACACTCTCACACACACTGCACATGTATAGGTTTTCAAAAACACGCATTCACACACACACAC
>JAOWBC010000182.1:9867318-9879463 GCA_028566105.1 Hypoplectrus providencianus
TGGACTGTCAGAAAATCTGACTTTTAGAGATATTTCTTAGACCAAGATTTTTCAATGAACTCCTGAAAACCTGACCAGCTATTAATGTTCTGGAAGACAAATCAAATCTGAGAGAGGATAAAGCGCGGTAATGTTTGGATAATTTATACAAAGAACCTTCTGAGTGTTTAATATTGATTTAAAAGTGAGAATACTGTGCCAAATGCCTGACACTGTGCTGTGCTGCTAGTAAAAGCGTACCCTTACCGTGTTGTAGCCAGCAGGGTCTTGGCCGTCTGTGATAAGTTCCCGCTCTCCTCTGGGGTTGACCCTTCTGAAGCGCCGTCTGGACCTCCGTTGGGATCCTTCTCTCTGCAGAAAACTGTCGTCCCCCTCACTGCCGTTATCCACCTGCAATACACAGTCAACACCCTCCTCAGAATAGAAGCTCCTACGGGACTGGCAACAACAACCTGCAGGTGTGTGGGGACAGCTGGAAGACTGATCCTGACTGTTTGAGACCTGAGAGCATGGCTCAGAGCTGCTCCGCTTCAACAGATCTGACTTTTTTATCTTTGGAACCGAGTTCACATTTATAAATTCCAAGTTCTCAGATTTATGGTTCTTGTAATCCAAGTTTTGTGTCTTAAGATCTGTTGAGTTCTGAAAGTCTGAGTTGTGATCCTTGAGTGTGTTGCCTTCCTCTGCTTCATGGCCCGGAGCTTCTGAGTCCTGGCCCTGCTCTTCTGCTGGCTCCTGGTTGAACATCCAGTTCTTCCAGAGCGCAGAGAGCCGGTGCCAGCGGAGCACACTCATCCGGACGCTAGGACGCTTTCAGAACAACACATAAAAGCAGGAAATACCACGCGAGGGGAGAAACAAAAAACAACCGGTAAACACTTTTGGACAAAAGATGAATAGAAATGTTGGGTCCAAATCTTTTAAAAAAAGGTCCAAAGTCCTGAGTGTTCACCCAAAATTACATCCTTTGGGGCAAGCATCCACAACAAGAGAAGAATCAAAAGAAATGAAGAAACAACTGGATTGAGAATGATAAAAAAAAAGGGTTGTCTCAGTTTTTGTCTTTGTCAAGAATTGTCCCCTTCTGAGATCTGGAGAGTTCAAGACAGAGTTCAGCTGCTCAACACGTTGCATACTGACAGTCTTACTCACATGGTTTCTCTCTCTCCCCCTCTCGCTGTCTGAGACACGCGCTCAGAGCATACACTGAGTCCACAGTTTCCTCCAGGAAACCGTAAATACACAAATATCCTCGCCAGGCAGAAGAAGAAAAAAAAAAGCACAGCACACAGATTCCGGCCATACAATTCATTCCCCACAGGCTTTTTGTGCTGGTCTGTTGTTGACGGAGGATTTTGTTTATTTTTCTCAATTGCGTAATGTTAAGTAGTTAAGTCAATAGCCTTATTATGCCAGTAATTCCGATGACATTTAGAAGTTTTTAATATGTTACTCAACCTTGAGAAGCAACTCATCTTGTTTTTGTTTTTTTAACATACTTTTGTTTATTCCTCATAGTTCAAGGTTTTACGACAAATGATAGCTTTGTTCAGAATAAAGTTAATAAACCGATTCTAACTTCAATCTTTACCGGTACGTTATTTTCTTAGCATTGTTTTTTTCTTTTCTTTTGCAGTGCACTGATTTTTCATTCAACACATTCCCTTCCCTTGATGAAACCTGGTGCCTACATTACCCATGATGCCACTGGACCACCAACAGTGTTTGGAGATTCAGGTGTGTATTATCCGAGTAGCAGCTACTGTATCCTCAGCCTGAATCAACATTGATTGAATTGATCATACTAGGACCGTGGGGGACACTATTGGCACTTTGTTGATACCGATGAATAACTAGCTTATAACTTAGCTAATACTAGCTTAACTATCTGAAATCAGCAAATATGCTGGAAAATAAGATTAACAGAAGAATATAATATTATTGGTTATAACCCAAATACATGAACATCAGATATCTGAAAAATTCATAGCTCATACATTCAAAATAACATTCATACATCCCTGAGTATTAGGCCATTTATCTATTAATTCACCTATCTATTGCCATAATATTGGGGTCATCAACATGTAAATCACCAACTACGTTACCCATGTAGCAGCCTAAATCCACCTCTCATCACTCAATCATGTCATACTAAATGGTTTGTGTTTGCTGTTTATACAAGGTAGTTCATCCTTGCCTGTGTCAAGAATATTGATTGGATAATTCTGTGCCGTTTAAGAAGCCTGGTCAGAGTACTGCTGCCTGTTGTTCATCCTTCCAGTTGGTCAAGCTTTCTGTCAGCATGTCTGCCATTCTGAGAAGCTAAGGAAGAAAAGAAATTAACCGGATACATCTGCTGGTTTAAGCACATTTTTATGATGCATCTTGCTGACACTCCTTTCTCTTTTACTTATCTTCTCTCTCTTCCTTCTTATCTTTATCATTTCCCTTCCGTGGTTCCTTCTAACTCTTACTGTTTATCTGCATTTTTCACTGTGTTTACAGTAGTTATGTAATAAACTAGGAGAGATTGTTGATGACAGCTAAGAAGCATCAATTAGCACACAGTGTTCTAATCAATGCTTATGCATTTGTTTGTGTACAATATGCATAACTGGCATCAGAAATAGATTGCATGATTCCATTTTAAAATCCTGCAATCTATTCATAAATGCCATCTGAATATAGCAAAAATTCTTTTTCATCTTTTCCAACCAGAAGAAATTACTGGTACTTTATAGAATCAATGAAAGCCTGCATTTACAGTTACAATAAACAGACAATGTGGTGATGTGCCTGTTAAAGTAAAACTTTGCGTCAAAGTGTATGAGTGTAACAGACTGATTTTCTAAGTGGCCATTGTTTGTTTTCCCCTCAGAAGACCTCAGTTCAGTCATGTGTTCACAGTGGCCTTACAGACACATGACTGTCCACTATAAAAACTTATGAAATGCGACTGCTCTGTGCGCCTGCGCGGAGATGAGGATAAAAGATTATGAGCTGAGGATCAGAACGGACAGAAATTTCTGTCTGCTTTTCCATATTCCCACATGTCACACAGACAATAACACCCACGGCACCTAAAAACCATGAAACGACTGGCTTTCGGAGGCAAACATCACAGAGCTGTTTGATTGAACACAATATCCCACATCGATTAGAGAGCAGCTTTAAAGTAAAGCACAGGAGAGAAGATGGACCCAAAGATTTTCTGTCACTGCTGAAATGGGACTCAATAGCTGCTATGGGTTTAAGGGGATTCTGGGTTAGAGGGAATACTGCTATAATATACAACATAACTGCTGCATTGTGAGTAGTTTAGTTGTAATGGACTCTGAAACAGCTGCATGAGGGATTGTTCACTCATAAAATACCAAATAACTGTTGTAAAGGGGAAAGTGCTGGTTTCAATGTGTCTCTATTCAAAAAATCTAATCTTACTGTTTAAATGTGTACATGACCCTCATGTCAACCTGTGATCATATAGACTTCTTTTTGTCTCACTATGTATGTTTGAAAACAACCCCCCATCCATCCCATGACCACAAGTTCTGTCAGCCATTGAGGTCTCTGTCCTTTATGTTTCTGAACAACTGTCACGGCCATAATGTGACCATACTTCCTGAATCCTCTGCCCATTAAAATATACGAGTGTGACTAACTTCCCAACTACTCATCGGCCAGTTTCCATTCCTCTCTGTCTATCCAGTATTTTAGCTGCCAGCGTGCATCATCCCCTTTTAATAACTTTTTTTCTCCATTCATTTCTTACTCCCCGCCTCCCACTACTGACTTCCTTTCATTCCACTGCATTCCCACCGCACAAACACACACACACACACACACACACACACACACACACACACACTCAAAAACAACCCCACCCAGAAGTCTGTGAATGTCACCCCTGTCCATCCTGTGACCAGAGTCATGACGAGAGACACAAATTACCCTCCCTCTACTATTCCCATGGCCCTAATTAGCTTATTGGCTGCAATGCAGTGTGACCAGACCACAGTCCCTCGGCTCCTGTGTGTGTATGCATCTGTGTGTCTTTGTGTATGTGCAAGTATGTTTTAAAATGTCTGTCAGCTTTTCTTTGCGTGTAAAGTACTGCCATGTAAAGAATTCCTCCAATTTTACTCCTCTAGCAATCAATTACCACAGAAATCATCCATCGTTGTTCTGGATTTGGGAAAAGATCTGCCACTGTTTTCTTTGTCTGTCCAGGTATTACCATGCAATCTGACTACATAGTTTTTTTTTCTATTTCTTCCAACAACAGCCGTAGCCTCAAACAAAACAAGCATCAGCTACTGTGAGTCACAGGGATTTCCCTTCAGAAAAGTCTCAACTCACAGCAAATGCAAAACTTTCATCCATTGTGTATAGATCAAATGGTAACTGTTTATATAAGAGCAGCAACTAATGATTTGGCTTATGATCAATTCATCTGCTCATTATTTTCTTTTTCTGAATCTAAATGCACACAAAAGTCAAATTAAAAAACGTTACACTAGTGACTCTGAGACAATTTTATCCGTCAAAGAGGCTGCCTTTCTCTGGCCTCTCTGAAGGCTGAAATGTGTAGATGGGCTTTTCTATCCACATTCTCAGCAAATATCTTTACACAGATAAGAAAAAAAATGTTATCTTGTAGCACTCAATAACATCTCCCATTAGTCTGACACAGTCACGCACCCCCAAAGCCTTGTGGGAGGAACTCGCCCAGCAGTGTAACAATCACAGGGTGTTCAAGACTCATTTTACCACTGAAACTGAAGTTGTTATAATCTGCCAATTTCTGAGACCTATAGTCTGTATGATTCTAACCATTACTATTGCACATCTGTTTGCCCTGCATAGCTGACACCACTCATCACATTCATAGACATTGTATGTCTTTATTTCCAACTGTCTATTTCCACGATGCACATATTTTTTGTTATTCCTTTAGTGAAAACCTCCAAGTCAAAAACTGGTTTCTGACTCTGTTCGGCATATTGTTCTTTGTTAATTTGCCTCCAATGGTCTTGATACCTCAGATCTAAAGACTCACTCTGCTCTGCTACACCACAGATCATTAAAGGTGGACAAGACAACTATATGCTTTGATATTAACGACAACAGGTTAAACACAATCTAATTTCCAACTTCGTCTCTTTCTAGCACTGACTCCTCCCCCCTCCAACATCTCTCTCTACTCTTCCTAGATGACACACGCACACACGCTTTTAGAACAAACCCAGGCGACATTAATTCAAATCTATTCCCTCTGCCACAGAATTGCCTTTCTTTTATTCAAATTGAATGTAGCCTTTAGTCCTCAGGCAACTGAGTCAACTGAGCTTGTTGGCTCAATATTCAACTTCATATTCAAACAGTGTCCCACAGTCATACCTGGAAGATCATCAGTACTCCCACCACTCCTTTTTACTGTGGCAATGGCCTCTAAATGGGCCCACAGGGGTAGTTTGGGATTAAGTGCCTTGATGAAAGGGCACCTCACTATAATAACCCTTTTTATTGCAGGAACTTTCCGGGAAAAATATGTTCTGTTCGGCTACTTACACCCACTTACAATCCTCAAATAACAAAGTAAAAACTGTAATGTTTTTAGAATAATTATTCTCTTTCATGTGCATATTACATCAGGAAAAGCTTGTTGTGTTCTTGTTAAGAGTTACATGAGAAGATCAAGGCCCCTCTCATGTCTATTGGCTCAATATTATTCTAAGACTGTAAACAGGGGAAGCAGTAAGCCTTGCTCCCTCCAAAGCCACCTCTAAACGTGTCAACATGAACCTGGTTTGCTGAATCCGTACAAAAAACTAACTCTAAAAAATTACAAACAAACAAAATATAACCCACAGCACACACCTTTTACACTATGATGTTAAAATATTTATCCTGGATTATATCATTTCCTTTCGACTGTGAAAGGGATTCTGGATTGTGCCCATGTGCCAATAATATTAACTGTGTCAACTAAAACTCAGAGCTAGTTAATGAATACAATAAATGCTGCATAATGATCCTCCATTTCTCTTCTTTAAAGCTGTAGAGGAAAAATGATTTCCTTTAAAAACGGGGGATTTTTCCCAGAACTGCACAAGAACTGCCTGAAGCACCAAATATAAATAGATTGAGAGTGATTAGATCAGTATTGTGCTACAATAAGAAGCAATAAAGAGTGGTAAAACTGACATTAATTGAAACTCTTGCATATCATTGCCTCAGTTTTAAGTGAGCAGAGTGACAGTCTGTCTAGGATGATAAGGTTTCATCATTGTTCCCATGGCTACACTAAAGACAGTTATGTAAGTCTGTAGAGTCATTACAGAAATCTCAGATGACAGTCTTTATGAAACTTTCCAGGGAAATTCTGTTTCTACATTAGTTATTTTACCTCACTCTTAAAGGTACAGGATGATGAAGAGGTCACAAAGCCACAAGGTCAGTGTTTTTTAGGTTTTTATATCCTGTCTTCAGCTGGTGCAACCTGCAGCATTTTGTGCATAATTTTACTGATTTTCCAGTCTCATCCTGTCTGATCCCTCTAGTCCCACTAATTCACAGGAGAGGGAATATCACAGAACATGAAGGACATTTGGGGAGGAAGGGGAGACTTTGAGAGCACTGCAACCTTGTGGAGGCAGGAAGAAACACAATATTTGTATACAAATGTATGTAGCAGGTAATTTTAACATACTCCCCAAGTCTGAAATCAATTAAGTATTCTATGGCTAATTCTATTTGAGTTTTAAGATTGCCTGGGTAGAAACACTGCATGAACATGATTGCATTTTTCTCAATGGTTTACTTTGGCAACACATCCTGCCAATGAAGCTCATTTGAATTTGAATTTGTAGAAAGAGATAGAGCACATAGAGAGAGAGAGCGGGGAGGGCACAGAGGGGAAGAGCAGACATGGGGGAGACGGAGAGGAAGAGGAAGGGAGATGAAAGAAAGGATGAACAAGAGACGAGTACGGGGAGGGAAAAGGTGATACAGACATCAAATAAGGATTTCCGGAATAATATCAAAGGATGGAGATGGGAGATGGGGAGGGGTAAAAATGGGTGTTCATGGGAGAGAGACAAAGAGTCCAACAGAGAGAGAGAGGCAACATCTATACTCACCACAATCATTTCGGATGGCTCCAAAGTGATGCATTCACAGCCTCGTCTGCCCCCCAGCTGCTTGCCAAAACTGTACACAGAACACACACAAAAAGGATGTTAAAACAGAAACAAACCAAAGGCAATTCTCGCACACTGACAGCAGCAACAGATGCAGTCAATCCTATCCACCTACCCAGGATTATAAAATGGTGGATGGAAAGAATTGCTTAAATCCAAATAAAGATGTCCTCTGATTACATGTAACATGATACCATGACTTCATGCTGTAGATCTTTAAACTATATGAAAAGTTTTTGTTTGGTGTTGACTGGATTCAGACATTATTATCTAGTGAAGACTTCACAAACAGTCTGATGTTTTTGAACCATATGCATAAACAAAAGCCAAGGCGACAGGCTGTAACTGAAAACTCAGTTCCAGCTAATGGGAATCAAGCTAGAGCAATAAGTCAAATAAACCTTAACGAGCAAATAACTTATTAAAAGACATCATTTCTCAAAACCAGAAGGGCTATAATCTTGAATAAAACTGGTGGATATAACACATTTTCAAAGTGCCCTGGAGGACGTACTTTCAGATGAGCATTCCAGAAAGGCTTTTTAAGTGTTTTAATAAACTTTTATGTTATCTTTTTTCATTTTTTATTGAGTTGTCACCAGACACATCATTTTTGCTGGGAACATTTCACAGTCCATGACAGGGCTTTGTTGGTACAGCTGAACCAACAGTGTCCTGTCTCCTCTTGCCCAAGTGTTGACAATCATCATTCAAATCAATACATGCAACCAACAAAAAACATTTCAGCTTTAGATTGATTGAACTTTGCAGCATTGTTCCACCACTGTCCTACCAGTCAACAGCTTTTGAACAGTGTCTGTCTTTGTCTGCAGCCTCACAGGTTTACCACCAGTTGGCTGTTATGTGTGATAAGCAGGAGAGCAGCTGATGCTGTGGTGAGACCAGGAAGGTCAGCCTTCATTAAGGAAGTATTCAGACGTCTTCACTTCTTCACATTTCGTTATGCTGAAGGCTTTTGCTAAATACGTCCCATTTCAGTTTTTTCCTTTGTTTTTCTTTTATATATAAATGAGCAAATGTTTAAAAAATGATGTTACCACTTTGTCAATTTCTTGAACAGTTTGGGCCAAAAGCAGCAAATGGGAAAAGACAAGTGCTCTGAATACTTTTGTTACCTCTCAAGTCAGAGCCCCCAAAAGTTTTTTCTTTCATTTTCAAAACTCAAATGCTCAATTGGAGTCAAAACCCACACACAACAGAACAAAAAGGAAAAAATGGTTTCATGATCTGTTTATCTGTTTGTTGAAAACTATGCATCAACCGACTATAAGTTACCTTTAATTGAAAGAGAAAAATGTCTGTAACTATTAAAAAAAAACCATAGTGAGATATGCCAAAAAAAAGGCTGCAAAGTGAGAAAAATGGGAATATGAGAATGATTGCCATTTTTGCGAGAATAACTGCAGTTATGTTTGAAAAAAAAAAAAAAAAAAAGATAATGTCCAAATAATAGACCAATTGTTTGTAAACACACATTGGAAACGCATAACAAAAAAATACAGTGATCACCAAGAAAACAAGCTAGCAAAAACACTTGTTTTTTTCATTATTCTACTGTTGAAATGCTCCTATTATAAGTGGGCGCGAGTCAGGAATAAAAAAATAATAATGAAATTTATATGTGGTATAAAAATGAAGACTTTTATCAATATATTTACCACCGCACACATGGCATGGTCAAATCATATATCCACTCCACTGGTTCAAATTTTCTCATGTGTCTCATGAAGCTGACTCCTGATTCCAACTGCAGCCGACGTATGTTCACAACTGTATGTGACACTAGAGTGACGTGTCATGATAAAAGGTCTACAGACATATTAATCAATTGTTTATTCATTAATTCATTGTTCCTGTTCTGGGGGCTGGCATTGTTCACCATAAGCTACTCACTGTGATGTATCTGTACAGTGTTGCAGCAGACACAGTGAAGTCCAAACACTCCATTGTACTGTGTATGTAAAAAAGCTGTGTTTTGTGACATTTATTTCCACATCTTTGCAAGTTCCCTCCCACTGTGAGTGTCTGTTTATACAAATGCTAATTATGCATGTCTCTGTGTTTGCCATGTACTGTCAGAGTGTGAGTGTAAGTGAGAGACGCCCTGCCTGAGCAGCTCAGTCACTGTGTGCGGTGATCCCGGCCTGTGAACATGTCTCGCTCCCTTTGGCATGCTAAAAGTAGCGACTCAGCATTGTCTAAGAACTGGAGGAGCGGCTGGTTTTAATTATGGAAGCGTGCTGAGCTGGGAGAGGGCCAACTTTCACTCTCACATCTCCTCTCTGGTTTACATTCTCACACTATCTCCCACATGGACTCTCCCTACTTCCCTCTGGTTACCAGCTTTTTGCTCGCCTCAGTCATTTCTCTTCCCCTCCTTTATATCTCTTTAATTTGCCTTTCACCTCCACTGGGCCCAACCAATACTTTACAGCCTTTCCTTTATATCTGGTTCTTTTTCCAGTCAATGGCTTTTCAAATATTTCCTCTAAGAGCAGTCACTTGCTCTTTCAACCTTCCTACTGGGATACACCAATCGGCTGATATTAGCCTGGTTGATCAACCAATTAGCAAGTAATTTAACTGCTGTTGTGTAGCATCAGTCTTACACTGACTACGTGTTGTGGGGGTAATTTGCGGCTGGACTCTGGCAACAGTCGCTTCCAGCGGCTGATTTACTTCTCTCTGATATTTTTCTCTCTTATTTTCCCTCTTTGCTGTTTTCTTCCCCTCTCTCCTCATCTCCATTCTGCATTCCCTTTCATCCCTTCTTTCTCTTTTTACTGTTGGCCCTTCCTCTCTTTGGGGCAAAAAAAATCCAAGAAGAAACTTTCATCTCATCACACACTTAATCAAAGTTTCACACCGGCGCAGATGCGACTCACACAATTTCAGCCTCATAATTTAGGACCCAGATGAAAGGCTGTCTTCATAATGTGTCCTGATGATAGAAACAATGATGCGAGTCCTCCTTTCTCCATGAAACACACATTTCTGAATTGGATGAACAGTAATTCTTCAGCAAAATATTTTTCTAGGAAACTGTAAAAGGAAGCAGTTGTGATTTTAGAGCTTTTGTGTGTCACAGTGACTTCTTCTAAAGGACTGGAGATGAAGAGAGCTGGATGTGACGATGGCCTCTATTGTTGCTGGAAACCTTTCTCACTGTAGCTGTGCTGGGGCTAAATGAACTGTGAGTGGATTTATTTGACACTTCACTGCCACATGCAATCAGCTACACCGTGAATCTGCATGTTCAGACTTCAGTTTTTTCAGGGAGAGGTGAAACAGAGGTTTACCTTACAGCATCCGTCCCTGCTGATACAGCGATACTGCTTTTTCACAACACAATTAAGACTAAAAGGATATTATCAGCTTCTCTACAGGAAACTAAATTATTCAATAATATTAAACTCACATATTTTTTTTTCATAAAGTGCACTGGTCAGGTGAATCCAGGGACAGGAAAAAGCTATTATCCCCAGTATTGGATTTTCCTATTTTAACACTACTTAAAGCATTGACAGTTTAGAATAACATTACTTAGAAGGAACTGATGCAAAGAGATTTTAACACAATAAGGGTGGGTGATATAGTAATATACTGTATATCATCAACATGATGTGAAATTCCTTCCTCTGTTTCTATGAGAGCCCGAACAATATGGGACTTTTTTTTTTTTACAGTGGGGAAATAAACAGAACCAATAGAGGAGCCAATATAGTATTTTTTTGAGCTGAGTGAAAATAGACCTTTTTAATAAATTGTGTACCAATTTTCACCACTATGTAAGTGTACCCAGAGACTGCTTTGAAATGTTATGGTATAATATTTAATATTGAACATTTTTATTCATTATACATTGATTTTATTGATAGAAAATAAAAACTAAATACATAGCTAAATAAATATCATTACTGTTCAGTTTCAGTCAATTGATGATTAAAATATAATGATAAATAATAGCTGACATAATTTTAAATAAATTTAGCAATTTCTGCATTCTATAATGTATAAAAAATATATATATATATATATTTATATATCATTACAGAAATATCAGTCAGCACACACAACACTGACAGGCCTTTATAAAAATCGTCCGATAATATCTGTGAACTGATATCTCTGTCAGGCTCTAGTTTCTATTGCAATGTCCAAAAAAACATAGAAGTGTCCCTAGAGGTGCTGTTACGGTAACATGGAGAATGTATAAGGTATAAAGATTTGATGCCATTTCATCAACCACTACGAGAAAATATTTAGGCTCTCATTCGTTTGTATCTGCATCAATTAATCACGCCGTATTTTACTGGTCCCCTCTCGAGTAATCCTGCTTTTGCTCGTCTCCCTGCCTCAGGGTCAGAGGTCAGTGTCAGCTGCAGGAAGCATTCCTAGAACTGTGAGGGGTTTAGTGTCATTTGTCACTGACACTTCAGCGAGGTAAATGCTTGCAAACACATGTGCTCCAAACATCAGGTCCACCAGTTAAAATTCCCCAAATAGTTTCACACCCCATGAATTGTGTCTTCCTTGTTTGTCTAAAACATAAGTATCAAGTTTCCATACATCCAGAAGAGGTTTGATCAAAAGACGGCCAAAGGTCATGCACACAAAGCTTGGTAAGGGGATGAATAAATACAGTAAAAAAACATACTGTCCATACAACAGCTCCCTCCAGAACATGAACACCCAGGCGTGGTTTTAAGAGCTCCCAGGGAGGAATGCAGTCTGCTGGGCTCAGAGTTCTCTCAGAGCCCTTAGCCTGGAGGTCAGCCCGACTCTGACAGATCTCTCCACACTCCACTGAGGCGAGACGCATGGTCCTTGTCAGCGCAGCACAAAGCCTGCCAAGTCTGTCTCCTCACTGTGTGTGTGTGTGTGTGTGTGTGTGTGTGTGTGTGTGTGTGTGTGTGTGT
>JAOWBC010000182.1:9884186-9895320 GCA_028566105.1 Hypoplectrus providencianus
ACACACACACACACACACACACACACACACACACACACACACACACACACACACACACACACACACACACACAGACCCCTATTAGCTCCCTCTGTGGCCCTTTCCAAACCCCCCTACACCCCCTGTGTATTCCAGTACACATACATACACACCCTCCAGGGCAGAGCACCAACCTTCCCCCACCCCACCCTTTACTATGTTATCAACTGACTGACCCACACTGGATGAACACACACCAACACACACACACACACACACACACACACACACACACATGGTCAGCTCTAGCTGCCCTCAGGTTATTGACACTGTGTTAACGATTCTCATTGCTACAGTAGGTGCTTTATTTTGCGGTTATTGGATAAACTGCCTCAACATCACACTGCCTGCTCTAATCCATCTGCTCCTTTAAAAACACCAGCCTGCATCAACTGCATTAGCTGTTGCATCAAGGTTTTATTTATTTAATTTGAGTTATGCTTGTTTCCGTGAACAGTTAAGAAGTATTCAACTCCTTCAAATCAAAATCAAATCATCTTCTAAAGTGTTTCTCAGACAAAACCATAAATATAAAGATGGCTTTAAGAATTACCCAGTTGGTATTTGTCAGTACATGTCGTAGACCAAAACAACCCATTTATAAAGAATGAAAATAATTTGCAATTAAGGGAAGGAATACATTTAGTTTTGAAAACATTAAGAAACTGAAATATTTTGGACAATAACGTTTGATTAAAGTATGATAATCTTTTCTGGGATTTTTAGCTCAGTAATGCTTTGAATGGTTAACAGTTCAGAAAACCAGATCAAAACCCAGCAACTAATTCAAAAGCTGTGAAACGAGTTAAAAATGAACCAACACAGAACATCCCTGGTAAGTGATCCATAATGTTCCAAAACTTCCAATCTGATCCCCAAAGACTTTAGGATACAACTCTTCTTGTAGGACCTGAAGAAAAACCCTACAAATATAAATGTATGTATTCCTGACAAACAGCCTTTAGCAGGTGAAGTCAGCATTTTATGATTTAGATGTTACAGAATGAAAGCTATCGGCCCCCGCACTTCTGTTTCTGGCACGAGTTGCTTCTGTTTCAGTCCAACTACAACAACAGAGGGAAGGTGCACGGGAGCTGAGGGGCCGCCCCCGGCAATTTCTGTCACAGCTTTTCCAATTATAATCAATTCCATTGTTTAAACAGGTGCAGCATCTCTGTTTAAAGTTTTTCTAGACTTTTTATTGGCATTTTTTCGTATGAGAAGGAGGACCTGATACCTTCTTATGATATGGGTCTACCAAATTCATGGACTTGGAACATATATTAACCTTTTCCTGGCTTGTTTCCCTTTTTTACCATACTGGTCAAGATATCAACATATTTTAGTGTAATGCAATCATGTTCAACAGACAACACATCCCAAAACAAGAAGATAGAGTCTTGTCGTCATCGTGAAGTTGTCACAAGACTTTTTAACATTTTCCCTATTTTCACTAAAAATATTTCTTTAAAGGAGGCAAGGCATCATGGTGACCGTGTGACATGAGCACACACAAAAATACACTCCATTTGTCAAGTTGACAAGAATGGGGAGCTTCATGTGCATGTCAGACAAATTGCAGCACCTCTCACTATGAATGTCACCTTCTTGTTTCTTGTGTTTTTGTGTAATTTTTACATACCAACACCGTGCCAGGTACATGTGTTCCTTGACGAAGACTGATCCAGAGAGCAGGATGTACCAACAGGTAGCGATGGTGTCTGGGCTGGAAAAGAGAGAAGGAACACACTGGTGTGAAACACTGCAGTCTGTCTGCGCTTCAAAACACCTCAGAATCTAACGTGTTAGAAATCCCAAACCATGTTAACTTTAAACACTCCCATTTTTTTTTTTTACTTTGTTGCAAACAATAATTTAGAATCAATCCACTTGCATGTTTTAACATGGATTTTCCCCATCCTTCATAAAAATGAATGGCAGGGTTGTGCCTTTATTTTAAATGTGCAATTTCACAAATGTCCAGCTGCCAAATTGCAACAAGAAGAATATGTTTTAAGAATAAACACAATCAATATATATACAATTATGAAATAATGTATCATCAACAATGTATTTTTAAAGAATCCAAGTTCCCTAGTAGTAAAAAGTAGAGTTTATGTAGTTCCTTTTTAATGTGTTTAAAAGTTTAAAATCCTTTTTCACCCCTCTGCTGCAGGCGTGTTTCATGTGTCACCATAACTAGCTTTTATGACTTGTGAGTGGGACTATTTATAAACCTAGGGCTGTTCTATTCATCATGAGTATCCATACATTTATGGTTGAATTGGCAAGAAAGAGCAGATTAATATGAGCTATATTTCCTGTGTGTCTTATTTCTGCTTTTCAAGAGAAAAGAAGGACGAGAAGCCTGCAACAAAATATAAAGTGCACATCCAAGCTCTGAATCCCAAGTGCTGCATTTTGCATTAGCTTTAATGTATTCTTAGCATGCCAAGCACTATAGAGCCATGGTATAATGTGCCATCACTGCAAGGTAAAGAGAGTCCATTAAAGGCAGACAGTCACGCTAAAAGGACTGAAATAAGCACAAAAGAAAGAGTCACGTAAACATTATCTGTCATTCACAGCAGCTGCAACAAAGGATTATTTTATCAGAAGGTAAACATCTGAAATCATGGGTGGCCGGGGTTTTTTTCTTTATGTACATCTATCAACCCTAAAGGCTTATTCACTTCATAATAAGCCTGGTGCTTGAGCCAACAGCAAGCCAGGAAGCAATCATACATGAAGACGTCAGTCAGGGGAGAGCACACGGTATCTGTGCCTGTGGTTATAAATATGATATAGTGTTTGAGGAGTGGAGATATGGATTGCACCACTGTGGAAAGAGCAACACCTTATGGAAATATTATATCATCACCTCTTCATGGACAAAAAAAGAGGATGCTAGCTGATCTGTGATTATCCATTTGTACAGCTAACTGCAAAAAAATCAGTTTCTTAAAATCTCATACACAGAAACACAGTGATAGAAAACACAGTGTTCTATGTACAAGGTGAAACAGTTTGACAAAGGCAAGTTCCATGTCCAGATTTTAATTAAAAGGCAACCCTTTGAGCCCATTTAAGGTCCATACTACTATTTTGGGTTTCTACCTTATGGTTTTTATTTTATTTGACAGGGGCAATGCACAGCTTCTTAGCTGTGCTAGAGTTAGCAATAAGCTCATTTTCATTTATAGTCCCAGAGCAGGAAACAATAATAATAAAAAATCATGTACAATATACTGAGAATGTACATTATAATTAAAGCTCAAGTTGTAAAAAGGGTTGTGGAAAAAATGAGACAATAAATCTGATTATGAGCAGTAAGTATTTGCTAAACAACAGCGATAGACACAGCAAGAAGAGTTTGTAACACTGAGATGTGCCAGGCGTTGGTGTTTTTCCGTGATGTGTACATGAATGTGTTGTTATCAACCTTGATTTTAACTTCACTTTAAATCAGCAGAGGAGTGGAATTCTCTCCTCCAAAATGTTGGTGCTTTGACACTGATTTGTACTGATTTGTTCACCTTTAATATTTTAATGTTCAATGTACACTTTTTTGTCATACTTCCTCATGACTGCTGACATATATACAACCTCAGTCTCAGATGCTCTGTTTTAGTGCCGTCTCTTTAAGCCCCCTCTGTCAAAAACACAGTCTGCTCTGACTGGTCAGTGTGTCCAGATACTATCAACATCCAAATATGTAGAGAATAAGGAATAGCATAAAAAGTAATTTACTATTGATTATTCATGTAATCAAAAAAGTTGCATTCTACCTTAAACCAGGAATATAATGCAAGGAATTTTCCACTGTTTACTGACATTTTTATAATAACCATTTTTTTTGGGGGGGGGGGGGGGTGACACAAAATGAAGAACTGTAGTTAGGTACCGTCCTTCTACTGCATGCACCATCCATTCATTCCTTTTCCCAGCCTTTGTGTTGCTTCTGCTTAGTTTTTTTTTTTTATCATTAAATGTCATACAGTAAAAGAAGTAAGGCTGTCATAATCATGTTTAAAGAAAAAATGTAATTTGGTTTCTGGTTGTTTGGTTTAAGTGAGGCCAATATGATTAACTACTAATATGGGTTCATTGGAGGGACTGTGATTGCTTTCATCTCTGTGTGTGTGTGTGTGTGTGTGTGTGTGTGTGCATTGACTAATTGGACATGGCAGTCGCTTTGTTCTGGGCTAAGGTACTTAAGACTCGCCCCTAGTCGAGAGGCAGGAGAGTATTCAAAAAAGGTTTTGTGTGTATATGTGTATTTTTTATGTTTATATGTTTATTTATTTGACCACTGAGTGTTTAATATGATTCCAGTGAGCATGATAATACATCAAGAGCATGCGGAGCGTCTCTTTCATCCTTTCATCTGTCTCTGTCCTCCCTCTTTCTCTCCTACTTCCTCCACATCCCGGCCGCCCTAATCTCTCTTCTACCTTGCTTTGGATTCCTCATTTCTCCCATCGCTTCATCTTCTTGTCTCTCTTTCTCCTCTGCATTGCTTTCCTTTCCTCCTTCTTCCTCCCAAGCTGATTCGCCTTTTGTTTTCTCTCCTCCTCCTCTGCAGGCCTCTCCTCTTGTGTCTTCTGTGTTAATATACCTCCTTACAATCTCATTTGCAGCCACTTCCTCTCCTCTATTCTCATCTCATCACATACTCTCTCCTCCTTTCAACACCCCTCTCCCTCTTTCAGCAGCCTCTCATCCATCTCTTGTTCCTCTTCTCTCCTTCTACTCCACCTTCGTCTTGACTAGTTTCCCTCTGGAATCAGACTGTATATGATGCTAAAATGACTTATTTTACCATCTACCTCATCCATCTGAGAGCACATTTACTCACACATCCTGACAGACAGGCTATCAGCAGATCAGTCGACATTACTGTCAACACTAGATTAATGTTCTCATCCAGTCAAAGGTATCTTAAACCTGGAGTGGGAAGTAAACACCAACGAAAAAAAGCCATGCAGCAGGATACTTGAGGTCTTACAGGGCAGTTTGAAACAATATTTCAGAAGCATCTAATAAAGTGGATAATTTAAAGCGCATTTTCTTTCCTTATTTAAACTCCATGAGAAGCAAATGCAAAGAAAAGTATGTCTAAAAAAGTAAAGTGCTGCTGGAAACAATCATATACAAAGTACGGTAGATGTGACCTGGTTGAACAAAGGTTTAGGATATCGACAATTTAATGCAGGTTTCAGGACTTAAATCTTCTACCTTACCATTACCAAATGTCATCAAAAGACTTAGCCTGATATATGGTATCTTACAGTATTTCTCTGTGCCATAAAGCAACCATTGATATCCTAGGACTATTTAAAACATATCAGTGATCCAGTCTTCTGTGCTTGGTGCTGCTTTATTTTGCATAAATATGGGCAAAGATCCTTAATTTATTCCAGTTTGACTAGAGTTTTTTAAAACTACACTTCCCAGCTGTAAAAGAAAATCATTCTTTTTTTAATTGGATATATTTGTGGCCTGATTTTAAAGATCTACCTCTTTTGTAGTAATGAATAAGATTTGGGCTTTGAGCCACAGACGGGCTGGGAAAGCCAGAAAATATTGGGAGACAGTTTTATTAGGATTTGTTGACAATACCACAAATAAAGAAAACCACCATTCCGTTAATGCTGGGTTTAAGATCAATTTTACAACATATTTAAAATAAAATATACAAGGTATAAGACAGGGAAAATAGGAATTATAAGATTATAAATGCAAGCTATAAATAAAGAGAGCTATTTCTACAAGGTGAATTACAGAAACACTTGGAGCTGGTAGAGATGAACTTGCAGTGTTTAATGACATCTTGTTCCTATAGAGTTTGAATACATTTATTAGAGCCAACAATCCTTATGTGCCCGTTAGCTATCATTTGTTGTAGTGAAGCTATTTAGAGTGCAAAACCAGGCAGCTACAAAGTGTTAATGTGAAGGACTGTGTGATTGTGAAGCAGGATATTATAGGAAACATATTGTGAAACTTAAACTGGGTAAAAATGGTAATAAAATACACAAAAAATGCCACTTGAATAGAAACAAGCTTTCCTCAGCAGAATATAAAGGGAGTGCAGCAGAATACAGGAGAGCATTTCCTGCTTTGTGTGAGAGCTTGTACTTACTAGAACAGGACGTGGTTAGCCTCATGTCTCTCATACCTGGCCGAGGTACACATCGACCTGAGGCAGAAACACAAAACATGTTCAGCTTTCCCCTCCAACAACATTTCTGATGCATTTCTACCTCTAACAATCCATCACATACTGTACACTGTACATCCTTATTGTTTTTACTTTTTTCCAAAAAGCCTCCAAGCTCTGACTCTTAGACACCATTAACACTATCCTCCCGCTCGCAGTGGAAAAGTGACCTGCTGTACCATTTCTGGCTAACCTAATTACAAGAGAACCAGGGGTTGTAAACACAAGTCAAAAGGACTTCCAAGCACTATATTTTATAACGAGACTGAAATTCAGTTTATTCTATCATTCTATTATTGGTTTGTATATAATCTCACACTAGTGTGTGTCAGCCAAAGAACATTTCTGTTCAAATGTCATTGTTGTTGCCTGTTCAATTGAACCAAGCTAGTAAAGAAATTCCAGACTTAAGTTAGAGCATTTTAAACATGCTTGGTATGAATGGTGTGAATATTTTAAAGACATTGGAATGTAATTTACATAATAAAGTTGAAAACAAACCTGGGGCCAAATGTATGGGTAAAAAAACTCATAGCATTCTAAACCTGTTTGTGTAGGGTGTGCCACGATAACAATTCGTGCAGTAAGGCAGGCCTAAAGGTTCATCTATTTCTACTTTTAATAAACTGATACTGTTGATGACACCTCATCTCATGGTGAGAAGACAGAATTCTAAAATATAAAGCAAATCTGTTTTTCATTTTCAAAGTGACCCACCTTAGCTGATGTTCCCTCAGGTGAGAGAGTACGTCCATGTGGTAGAGGTGGCAGTAGATTGTGTGCAGGTCCTGCAGAACAGGAAGACAAGGAAATCGATTAAGGTCAGTATGTTACATTCCACCAAGAAAATAAGACATTAGACATTAAATAAGACTAAAAAATGGTGTGATTTCAAAATGGTGTTAGCTATTCATTTTAGTTTTTTTCTCAATATTTCGCAATTGACTGAAACTGAATTGTAAACTGGATGTTTATCTAGTTATTAATATTATACCTTTTTATTCTTTATTTTCCCAGTTATCATTTATAGAATTGTCGGACAGTATACTGCATTATTTTTACAGTGTATAACAATGTTGAATATTATTTAATACAGTTTTATGTTTGATAATAGATAGATGTACTTTATTGATCCCAAAAAACTGGGAAATTGCAGCACTCTGTGTACATATATCAATTATCTAAGAACTTTTCCCCTCTGCATTTGTCTCGAAAATTCAGCATCGGTCGGGCTCAATGAGAAATGGTGTACACATACGCTGTACTATTACTCGTGGGAAGCCATTTCACTACTTTTAAAAATATATGTTTCCGCACACATTCGGACAATCTGCAAACTGCTGACAGTGTTCAGTATTAAAAAGTGAAAGCTTTTAAAAGATTAGCTCATTGTTTAGAGTGTGTGGAATGTCTCAGCACCGTGTAAATCACATCTAGTGCGGCGCTTTGACAGAAGCCACTTGGTCTACGCCACATGCTGCCTATCAAAGTGACACCCTCAAACCAGACAGGCAGGCATACCACTTATGTACGTGCATGACAGCAGTGAGAGAAGCACAGATATATCCGCCCACGGTCTTAAAATAGTACCCTATCAGGGCCAGCTGTCAAAACATTAAGAGGCTGACAGAGTGTGTATGTGAAGGGAACAGCTTCATGTAAGCATCTGTAGGATCAAACAAACAGGGCAGCTATAGAGGCGACAGGGACACTTTAACAGGTGGACTGCATGGACGGCTGGTTATGTACACACACATGCTCGCACACACAGACACACTGATAGATACAGGAATTCTTCACCAAGACAAACTCTTTTTTATTTTTATTCCAGTCTACCTGACGCTCAATGGCATACATAATATTTTAAGAGTATTGGCAAGTAAAAAAAAAAAAGCAAAATAGGCAAAATAATTGTTGTCATGACAGGATGGATACCATCAAGATGCCTGTATAGTTGATAATATAAAGCTCCCAGCTACAGACAATTTTTTTTCTTGCAAATGACTTCCTATATATCACATTAAAGTGAATATTTTTGAATTTTGGACTGACAAAACAGGATATTTGAAGACATTATCTTGAACTAGAAAGCTGGGGCGGATCTATCAAGATAATAATTAGCATATTAATGGAAATTAAAATGAATGTAAATTGTACACCTCATTCAAAGGGATAATCCGCCTGCCAGCACCTCTGAAAACACTGAAATTGTGATGTTGTATCTTGTTTGTTTGATTGGTTAAAAATTTGAAGACAGTTTTACATTGAGTGGCATTTCACAACTGGTCCTGGTCTTTGGACCCCCCAACCACTTTTCTATCCTGGGGGTCCAGCGTCATGCATTTATGCATTTGCCATGGTCTGTTCAAAATCAGTTGCAAAATGATCGCATTTAAACAACAACAACAAAAAAATCAAGCATTAAATGGACAGTTCAAAAGCTGGACTTTTAACTTGCATTTCATTATCTTCATTATACAGCTGGAGCACAGTTGTGGTTTAGCAAGAACACACAAAAAAGGGACCGCTACAACCCATTAATCTTAACTATTAAATCATAAATACCACAAGGACAAAGCCATATTTACACTGTGTTGCCTTTGTTGGAACACGTTTTCCTTACTACCGGTTTTGCTTTCACAGGGCTTAAGCAGATTGAGGATTTCTTTCACGTATTTTCAAGCAAACAAATACTATCAAACAAAACTTTTCTGTGTACTTTTAGGGTGTGTAGCTTGAAATCACATCTCTCAGGGATATATGCAAATACATGACAATGCAGGAAAAGTAGATTTCATGTTTAAAGAGGTAACATAAATCATTAAACCCCCTGAAGCAATTTTAATGTCATTTTGACAAATTTGTAATAAAATCTAGGCACAAAGCATGACTTAGCAGATCTGATCAGGGAGGTATATTAGCAAACAAAAGGAACTACTGTAGGCTACTAAATCGGTAAAATAAAAACACAAAAGTGAACAGAGCAGAAAGAGCGGCATGTTTTTGTGAAAGCATACTGTGGCTTCTAGTGTGTGTGTGAACATATCATGTGTGTACCGGTAAACTGAGTCAAGCAGTGGGAGCCAGTGGAAGTAGAGCTAAGCACTGGGGACTGGGGAGCTTTTAATGCAATGGACCAGCACACCTCTGATGTGTTGTTGGCTCTGTCTGACACAGGAAGGAAGGGTTTAGGGGGAAGGGAGGGAGAAAGGAGAAGGTAGGAAAGGAAGAAGTGAATAGAAACACCAAGCAGTCAGAGAAATGAAAATACCATGAAAGAAAATAGGAGTTCAGAAAGAAGAGGAATAAATATTAGTGATAGAAGATAAGGATGAAAGAAAATATATATACGAGAATGAATACTTTTGAATGTTTTTAAATATTACTTTCTTGGCATTTTTCATGCATGATATACAAGTTATAGTTGCTTTTGGCATGCACTCAGCAACACTAAGGCCTGCAGACCCTGTTACTGAACTTAAAAAGTGGTAGATGAGGCAAATGGAGCTACATGTAGTCTCTGGTTCCTCAGGTCCTTTTTGTTTCATTGTTCAGTTCCTCACAAGGTTCTCGTAATGTTCTTCCCATGGAAATGCCCTATTGGACTCCTTGTATAAATAAATAAAGTTATAAATAAAGTTAAAAACTATTCCTTGCACTATGGTTTCAACATAACGTAGGGTGCTTAAATGCTCACCTGGGCTTCGTATTTAAGAGAAAATGACCTGGTCACCTCTAACAGAAAAAAGCCCAGCAAGCTTTTAAAGAGACTGGAAACTGGGCTCTCTGTCTCAGCCATTTAAATACGAGTTAAACGCTGACGGACAGAGAGCTTGACCTGGCCAGCTGCTTTACAGAGAGAGTCGTACCCTCCATTTACTGATCCTGAGGCAGAAACAGTGAGCAGGCATGGAAGAGCCTGCTTCACAGAACTGAGAAAGTGGAACTGTATTGACTTTAACTCACAGTTAACTGGGTTAGTGAGAACAACAAACTGCTGCAGTAAGCACTCCTGTCATGTTGCTGAGCGTGCATGTGTGTATGTGTATGTGTATGTGAATGTACAATCAGTGTGCGTATGTCAGAGGATACTGGCCTGAGGCGACTAGCTGGCATGGGGGCTCAGAATCAACTAGAAAGCCTCATACCACCCTCAGTCCTGCTTGTTAGCATGTTTCTGCATTTTATGCTGTGCATTTGCCCCTACACATACATTTAAACTTAACTAAGGACTTGTTTTGATGTGTGAGGCAAACCAATAACCAGTAATTTTTTGCTAAAAAACAAAACAAAATGAAATTGCGGTCATTTAATTTTCTGTCCATCCATTGAAAAGGGATTCAAAACAATAATAGTACCAAAGCTCTTAAAATAACTCATAGATAGTTCAACCTGCAGTAACACTTCACACAGGAAACATATGGATTTATTTTACTGCGTGGCCCTTAAACAACACACACAGAACTTCTACTTCTCCTACACACATATGTCCATGAGGCAGCTGTCCCCGTTTCATGTATTGATTTGTGTAAAGCAGGTCATCGATATGCCCAGACAGACAGATAGCAGGATGTCCGAGGAGGGGATCTCTGCTTTGTCGTTTCAATTGGTGGTCTCCCAGAGAGGATGGTAATGCGATCACTACACCGCCCACGCCAGTCTCTCTCTCTCTCTCTCTCTCTATCTCGCTGTGCCCTCTCTACATCCACCACTTGGACTTGAACCGAGGGCGTGGTAGCTGTGGTCTGGGAAACGATCCCTGAATTTTAATATAGCAGTGTCAAATGTGTTTGCAGTGTTGCCTCCGTTCTCAACTCACAAGAAACTCACAAGAAAGTATTAAATTATGACCAAAACACAATATTAATTCCC
>JAOWBC010000182.1:9897186-9912602 GCA_028566105.1 Hypoplectrus providencianus
TTTCAAAAGGTTTGCCAAAGGCCAATTCTGATGCAAATACAAAACTAGAAAACTCTCATTGCCACACAGTAACTGAGAACTAAATATCAAGGCATGCATATTAAAAGTTGCTGTAGTTTTGATCTAGGATTACATGTACATTAATCAAAGCCATGTCCTCCATGTAAGTAGCATCAGCCCGTACCACGCATTGTTCTTTCATCCTCCTCCCCTCCCTAAGGATTACAGCGGCTCATTCCTCCTTCCTGACATCTGACCTTTGACCTTTCTTCCCTGGAGGCTCATGTGGCAGCCTGATGACCCCATCTGTGATTAGGATGTCTCAACTTGAGCAGAGACATCCATTAACTCATCACCAGATGAGGCATTTTATTTAAAGCTGTCTAACATGGTCGAATTAAACAGCATAAAAAAACATACTTTTTGCATTTAATGGTGCTTACTAACCAGGTGGGTGTTGGGCACCATCACTATTTGAAAATTATAGTGAATAGAGTGCCAGGTATCAGAACAATGGTGCTTAGTTACCCTTTTCCCTGCTGTATTGAACAGTCACATGGCCTCACAGCACATGAGCAGAAAGCAAACTGACATTTTACGATTGCATGGTTGTCAGTTGAGAAAAAAATTGGTTTCTCCAGGTTACTAAAAAGCTGACACTTTGAAGATGCAACTACCTGCAAAAATACCTCAGAAGTGTAGCTGTCAGACTAAAATAAGACAAATGGAGCTGATCAGTGATGCTCTGAGCTGGCTGTGTTTGTCCCAGTGTGTGTGCTGAGAGATGGTATGTGTGTGTGAATCAGGTATCCACAGTGCTGCTGCCATCTCCTGGCAGAAAATTCACTTTCAATAAATATGATTTGGTGCAGCTAACTCGGTATACCTACCCACAATAAAGACACAGACACTCATAAAATCAAACCTGGATTACAGCAACAGAAAGCTTTATTTATTGCAGTAAAAGGTCTTTCTTTTCCTATTCTTACCCATTCCTACACCATATGAGTTCTTAGAAGCCCCTCTTAATCATTTTTCTTTTAGTGTGACTTGTCTGATTTATTTTGGTACCCCTTGAAGCACTTTGTATCAAAACAGCTCTCTAAATAAAGAATATTATTCCAGAGACTTTTATCTAGTCTAAAAAGAAATAGGGCAGCATCTATCCAGGCAGCAAGAAACAAATTTAAAAAAGAGAGTAATGTTAAATGCTTGTTGCTATTTACATGACTGTCGTAGAAAAGTGATGTGAAACTCGTGTCTATGGTCTGCTGTCTCCATCAGAGCTTATTTTGGTAATCCACATTTTACAGTAACAGCAGACCTGTATGTGTTTGTTTCTAGCACCCCAAAGCCTGACAGGATGCTGACATTCATACATGTGGTCTGCTGAAGTATGCCTCTTACTCATACATAAACAAGCTGTGGCAGCACAGAACTAGGAGCAGTCATACAAGAGCAAGTTGTTGCAGTGCAAAGGGTTGTTATCCCACCCACCACATTTCTCCTTTTCCCATCAAGAGACAGCCTACTAACACAGAATTTCTGAGGCACTCCTACATGAGTAAGAGATAAATCGGCTTCTGTTGTGTAAAAACCTTGGGACTCCAAGGCTCTTTTTCTCACCCACTTTAACTGGTTGTAATGTGAGCATTTATCAGGCATGTTTAATGACAATTAGCCTGTTAAATCCTCTGGTAAGAATTTTATTGTTTTCATTTGATGGAATAAAGCTTTAGATGGTTGTTTGTAAAGCGCTCACTCACACCTCTGCCCCTCCCTGCCTCCGGCTGAATGTACAGTATACCAGTCGAGTCTGTCACTCACACAGAGAGGACATTGTCGACAGACGATACAACACGACCATTCAAGCCCGCAGAACAAACAGCTTGGCTAACATCCTGCCTGCCCTGCCAGTCTTTTAACAGTTACATTAAATAGACGACTGACTCCTTAGTGTCAACTTTGTGCTGGGTTAAAACATAACAGGGCTGAAAGACCAAAAATGAGTTGGTGTACAGAATGTTTCATATGTTCATATTTTAATATTCAGAGAAGTCTCTTAAAACATCCTACCATGTGATATAAAAATATGGGATAAAGTAGAGTATGAAGATTTAAAATTGTCAAGAGTAAATATTTTTTAGAGATTTGTCACCCCTAAACAATGTTGTGGGTCAAATGGGATAATTATAACAGCGACAAATGTCCTGTGTAACAGCCATTTAGCTTGTACATGTTTAAATATGTTGACATAGTATGCATGAAAAACCCACACAGCTCTGCACGCCCTGAACAAAAAATCAAGTGGCTCTGTGGCATACCACTGGAGTTACAGCACCTCAAAAAACTTTCCAATGCTCAGCTTGTATACAATAGAAACAACTCTACTCTAAGCTGTGTCATTGTAATATTAGCCACCCTAATACATATCTGCAGGGAATGGAGATGCTCTGCTTTAGTTTAAATAATGGACACAGGGACTGCAAATAGGCCTCAACAGAAATGTCAGTCTGCCCAAGATTGCATGAGATCAGGATTCAGCATGAATGCTGTCTACTGTACCATAAACTTAAGTGAGCCAATGCAATAGATAGAGAATGCACTTCAGTAGCAAGTAAGCAGAACATGATGATGCATGTTTCAAACATGCCAGTTGATTTGATAAGATTTGCAAATTCTTTGATAATGTATTTCTGGAATCAATCGATAAAACATGTTTTCAAAGTGCCCAAAACTGTTAAAGATATTGGTAAGTTTTTACTGAATTTTTGTTACATTGTGGTTGTTCTGTCAAGTCGCACTGAAAAGCACCAAATAAATGTGTGGTGAAGGTTTAAATTAGGCTTGAAAAAAAGGTAGTTTTTATTAAAATGCTCGCTAAGATTTGATTACTTTGATTACGTCTCTATTGCAGAAAGCTTCACATTACTTCTCAATAAAACATTATGTTCGTATCACATAAAATACATTATAGGAGAGAAAAATATCTTCATGGTCATTATTCACAGCTGCACAATCTCCTTAGCAGGCAGCTCATGTGAAAGCTTAACATCATGCACGATATAATGTTAATATTCCTAAAGCCTAAATGGTTTAAACCTACAAGGGCTAAAGAGGTCAACCTTGATCCCCTGGTATCATAACTCCAGACAGGATCATTATCCATACAAGAGTGAAGCTCCCTGGCAATCCCATGCTCCACCGCCCAGCGCGGCTTTATCAACCAGCATCAGTGTGAGGTTTCAAGTACACTTGCAGCACTTAAATCTTAAATCCCCTCTTTCTGCTAACAGATCAGCCTCTTTTCTACTTGAAAAAGAAATTATTTCAGGAGCAGACCCACGCTGAAAAGAAACTGCTTGCACAAAGGCCTTTTAGAACACTCACCACAATGGGATCCTGCAAAATTAAACACACATGAATCTGATCATTCGGCAAATCATTTAAAGCGTGGAGTGACACTAGCCAATGAGCTCAAATGCTGAAAGCAAATAGAGTGCAAGACCTGGATCCTGAGAGTTTCCGCGCCGAAAACTAAGGAGGTGGGTTCATAAAAAGCCGAGTGACGACAGTCGCGGTGCTGGTGGTGGAGCGGGTTATGGAAACAGCAGGAAGGAGGGGAGGGAAAGAAAAGAGAACTTGACTTGTACTTGACTCAGACTACATTTACAGTATATGCTTGTGAAATCAGTAGCAAAACTTGTGGCGCTGAAAACATAGCAGCCCCAAACACAGATAAACAGAAGATGAATGGCTCTAAATAGATGTGAATAGCGGGTTTGAACACTTCCTTTTTAAACGATGGTTAGTTAGAAAATAAGTCTTTCAGATGAATCACCAATTCCATTCTGGGAGGGATGCCAACCGTGCAGCGTGGCTTATTTTACCGCTTACTTTACACACACTGCTGGTTCTTTTTGTATCGAAAGGGTTTGCTCCTCCTTCACTCCTACTAGAAAAGAGGTAGAGGAGTGAGTCTGCTCCAGAGTGCACCACACCAGCTGCCACCGCTCCGCCAGCCAAACCAAACAGCCACACACATACGCACAAAAACACTGCCACACAGAAATGGAAAATCTGACCCTTTATGTAATCTTAGCTGCAGTTTTGTTTTTTTGCTGAAATGAATGAAGTAGGCATAGGAAGTTTTTTTTTTGTCTGCAATGAACTTTCTGCGGCAGAGGTGAAAAGCTTACATTCGCAGTAAAACTTGCCATTGTTATTTTTGTATGAAATTTCACAGGTGGCTGGGTTGTTTTAAGGTACAGCTGCACAATCAAACATCTTCTCTGGATGAAGACATCAAGTGGGTGTGTGTGATCTATCCCAATTTGTGTTACTCAGTTATTTCATTGTTTTGGCTAAAGGGGCTAAATGCAATAAGCTATTTTCTAAATGTTTTATTGATGAAAAAAATCAATATCAAGACTTGGAATACTTGAGCCCATCATTAATATCTGTCTTTAGACACACATGGGAATTGAATTTGATGTTTTTATTACTGTCTATTATGTTCCATAAATATACAAAATACTGTCACTCATGCTTTTACGTTGTGTAAATTTGAATGTTTCCTCTGTGCTAATTATACTGTACTTCTTGCCTAAATGAGCTGCTGGGTTTCACAGATTTCAAAGACATTAAACACCCTTAAAAATAATAAGTGTTCCACTCCCTCCTGCTCCCTCTCATTACCGACTCATTTTGAACTCATCTATCATTTCCCTCGCTGAACGAGAACACAGTCTGCAGTTTGTTACATGCTCTCATTTACTCAGCAGTTAACATTACTCTATAGTTAATCTTAATTATTCAAGCTATACGTTTTGAGAGTTTGACACTTTGAGCTACTCGGCTTATCATCACCTGTGGTTTTAAGCTCATTTGTCTTTCATGCTTGCACCTCTCTAACTTCTCCCCCATGATTGCTCATCATGTGTGCTGGCCTCAGCAGTGCAGGGCCCACCGGCCTGAGAGGTTTTAGTGAGTTTAAAGCAACAGATGAGTCGCTATGGGTTCCAGCCCGACTGTCCCCAGCTGATAAAGTATGACAAACAAACATCACAAACATAAAGAAGCATTTAAATGAATAATGCAGCTCTGGTTCTCATCTACAGGAGTTTAAGTAGCTGATGCAAGCACCCGCTTGGCCTACACAAAGCTGTCGTCTACATGGCCTTATAGCCACAGGCGGGCTGTCAGAGAGCCAAGATATGGAACAGATAGCTGATCTCTTTCACCAATCTGTTCAGACAGGCAGATCTGCTCGGCTTCTCACACTCTCACTGCAGCGTAAATCAAAAACAGATCTTACTAAACTATTCTGAAGTTTGCATAGGAGACTGCTGGAGACTGCAAAGACAAAGAGCACTGAGTGTCTTACAGCTGGGCTTGCTGGCGAAGGCTAGCCAGTGGGACTTGAGGAATTAATTCTGTTTTTGTTTGGTTTGGTTTCATGCGAGCGTCAGATGTTTCTGCCGGAGCCCCAGGGTCATGTACAAACCAGGTGAAGCAGGAATGCATGGTTTCTCTGGTGAGAGCAGAACAAACATCAGCGAAATTTAACCACTGCTAACACTAAAGAAATGGGACTCATGTGTATGCTTCATTATTCTTGGTCGGATGAATAAACAGCCTTCGTCTCTTAAAGGTTTCCTATAAATGGAGAGTCAGGTCTAAAAGCCAACATTTATGTTGTTGGGGCTGCTGATGGATTAAGTGCAGATTGTGAGCACTGGAGCAATAGCCTATAAACAGCATACAGAACAGATGCTAAACTCAAATGTATTTAATCAATAGTGGAAACAGTGACAATGTGCATGTAGAAGGATAGTTTATGAAGTTTATAAATCAATAAAAATACGCAAAGACGACACAATTGGAAAAATAAGACTGCTCAATGTCCAAATGACACTCATCCAAATTCAAGCTCTGTTTTTCTCCCCCTGACAATAAATAACTCTGCAGATGAACATGAACCAACATTTACATGTACTTTGAATACATTTTCATGGAAAATATCATGGTCCGTCACATTGAATCACAACATCGGAAGCCAACACACCATGTTATCACAAATGTTATACAGCATAACCTCCAGGGCCCTTACACTAACACACACACCAAACGCACACAAATCCCTGCTAGTGAATTGCTTCTTATCACTGTAAACTTAACCCAATGTAATTTCCAGTAAGCAGTGGACTGACTGGACAGAAGACTATTTCAATGAGAACATCGACTGCAGATTAGGCCACAGAGGCTGGCGAAAAAAACATTTATCCCACTTAGTTAACTCTAGGTGCATCAAACTTTCTCAGGCTTTGGACGAATATTGTTTCCGCCTTCAAAACTAGGCGAAAGAAAAAAAAGCTAATGCAGTCCAGACCACCCTGGTGAAAAACAAGTCAAACCATGGTGCATCAAGTTCAAGCAGCATCAAGACAAGACAGAAAAACATTGAATCCAGAAGCATTTGAAGCAAGTCTAAGGGCTATATGTTGAATGGTTTACATGTTTACATAAGTCCTTCACTCTCTGATAAGCTTTATACTATATAATAGTTTACTCAACATAGGCATTATTTCTCTCGCTGTTTTATTCTCTCAACTTAGACAATAGGCCAAATTTAACTGTACACGTCAATATCAATCAATCTAGAATGACTGGAACATTGCTCTAATTACACAACAAGATTAGAAAAATAAAAGCAAGTCATGGACACAGTTCAGCTGGTTGTTCTGTGTTTTAAAATTTCAGACTCATGTGAGTATACTCAAATGTAATTCCAATTTTGGAGTACCGAGTGATTTCAATGGGGTCGGGTCTTTGTGACTAATTTTCATCAACCTGGCAAACAATATTTCTAACTATTAAATATTGCACACACAGCTGCTATTAGTAATAGTAAATGCAATGTGTCAATAAAGTATTTTCTGATATGAATATTATTTTTATTCTATTTTTATTTTAGAAAGTATATCAGAATAAAATGGGTATGCATATCTGATGGCAGATGCATAAAATAATTCATCACAGTGCAAAAAGCACAATATAGCATGAATCATTTCCTGCACTGCACATCACATGTATTTAGTTGATGGCAGATACAGTAAGCGATCATTGACATCTCTGAAGCCTGACCTCACTTTAACACTCTCACGGGATATGATTGTGGACGTTGTTTCCATATGGAAAGATCCATTTGTCTCCTTCTGCTCCTCTGTCATGCCTACTTAACTGCTCTGTCTGTTCACAGTTGCTGAGTCAATGGACTTTCTCTCATGATGCACAGCCACACTCTCACTCTCTATTCAAGGTTACTTCTGTATAGTATGTTGACTGAATCAACGTTGAGGAGTAATGCAAAACGTATATATGCTGTTGTGCATGTTAGCAGTAGTAAGTAGTAGTTAACTGTTGTCCTATTGTGGTCAGTGCAGTTTTTACTGTGTTAAGCTATATTTACTAATTTTATTTCACTTTAATTGTTTGCTCTCACTGAGCAGGAACATATCTGGTATGGCTTTATTTGCAATGGTTATTCTGTCTTGTATGAATACATAAGTGGTCAAAATGCAAACCTAATTGCCCTTTTACTTTTTTAGAAAAATGTTGGCAATCATGTAAGAGCAAAGAAACTACTTTAAATATAACACATTTGCATAGTTTTATGGAATATTTTCCAATGTTCATATGATTTACACATTACAAACTAAAAATAATTAATGTCAGGGCTGATAAAAATACTTGAGTGTTGTAAGAAATGTTCTGATGTGACTCAGTGTTTTTTCTGTGGATAAACCTTGACACACACTGGGCTTACATAAATGTGTCAGCTCTGGTTCAAACTGGCTTTCTGATAAGAATGGAATGAGCGGCTATGATTTGATCTGATGGAAATGTGTGATAAATGTTGACTGGGTCAGAGGGAAGCAGGTAGGAGGCATATGTACAGCCATTAAAACTGAAGGACAAAGCCTCAGCCACACAAATGACAGTCCTCCAGAACTAACATTTATAATAATTCAGCATTATATTAATATTCCCAACTGGAAATGTATATATTCTGCCCTCAGCAGATTTTTTCAGATGATATTTTGATTGTTGCGATAGCACGATCCATATTTAACGAAAACTGCTACAGCCAGCCTTTTTTCAGATCTCTAACCAAGTTAATATTGACTGCCATATTTAAACAACTCCACAAAATGCTTTTGTTGGAACTCAATTTGTAGGTACCCTTTTATTATGGCTGCCTACAAACTGTAGATTTGTTTATGTATCTCAGGATCAGTTATTTATTTATTTATTTTTTTACCATATTTTTTAATATAGTTATCATCACCAGCAAAACATTTGCATTCCCTAAAGGTCTATTGTTTGTTAACGACTGTGTTACTTGCTTTTGGGACTTAATGTTGACAGATGATGCTTTGTCTCTGAGGGACAATGTAACTACTTAAACAGACTTTTTGAAGTCTAAATTCCTTTTTGCTGTACCAATTCATTCTTATAATTTGTTTGATCCAAGTCTTGGTATCACTACCACTGAAAGTGCTTACCAATGAAGATTCACAGTTTCACAATTGCTGACAGTAAAAACCTCAAAGGTCAACCGCTGTCTTAATTGTTTTATTTTGGGTGTATCACTGCAGCTGTACGTCGAAGAGTAATACTGAAGACTGTATGTACAGTCATACTGTGGGATTAAAAAGAAATCTCCATGACCAATATCATAGTATATCTTTAGTGATACAGCTCCACAATAAGATAAGCAAGTTATTCATTTAACACAAATCCCACTGACCCAATTCCATTAAAGTCCCCACATTTCACCGCTCACTGCCACATACACTGACAGTACATAAGAAAAAAAGGATTTCCTGTGTGAAAAATGACACCACTAGCCATTGACTGCACTAGTATTTTAAATACTGAATGAATGTGTTTTGGAAACGCAGGTACGATGGTGGTAAGGCTTTTCCAGTCTTATCTTTCGAGTGAGCAGTTTCCTTTATCATCATTTCATTCATTGTTTAATACAATTGTGTTGGTGCGACAGGCAGGAAGTTCAGGGAATCCAGCTGTCACATTCCCGGAATTCCAGAGGTGAGCGCCCTGCATTCTTCTCCAACTTGTCAGGGAAGGAGTTGACCGAACAAGCAAACAAGTCTTCCGGAGAATGACTGAGTGAGCATGCAAATGAATAGGAGCACTTTGTGTACATGAAAGACTGACAGAAAAGTAATACGAGTAAGCATGTGGACTAGAGGCAAAATGAATGTAGAGATGAATTAATTTCTGAACACGCAAAAACAATAGGAATGAGTGAGTGAGTAATTAAAAAAGACTGCTAAATGCAGAGGAATCAAGAAACCAAACAAGTAAATTAGCCTAATGACTGGACTAGAATGAAAATGGGCACAACTGAGCAAGCTAAAGATCCATTAAACAATTAATTGAATGTATTTGTTAAGTAATGAGTATTTTATACACGAGGAAGATGTAACATGGGTGACATGGGTTGAGTAAAATAGTGTGAGACAAAATAATGAATAGTCAGATAATAAAACTGGCTGCCGTCTTGCACACAACACAACTACACATCATTGTGTTTGTATGCATTTGTCATCCCCTGTGCACTTTGTACAACTTGCACTACTCATAAGTCTTTGTAAAGCAAACCATTTATGCCTCAGGGAAATTCATCTTTGCTCCAAAATACACATGAACTACTTTGTGTACTCCCACTCTGGTTAACCATATGTTGCTCAATCTCCCCGTGGCCTCCAGGTGCATACTTCTGATTCCATACAGGCTACATGTGCCTTCAGAGGGACATCAGACACTGCACGGACTTGCAGATTCTGGAGTCAAATACTTATATGCAAGTATGCACAGAGTTCACTATAAATGTTTAAAACAGACACATATTCCCTGTGTTGTGCTGGTAACTTCTGGTAGTGTGTCACTGAACATGTGAGTGTATGCAAAAGTGCACTACTAAACAACGACTAGAAGAAGAGAGTTGAAGCCGTCAATTCTAGTCCAGCTTCATTCTTGAAAGTGTGAGAAGCAGGAGGCAAATCAGCTTGGCGTCGTTCTGTCAGACAGGAATGTTGTCAGTACAGGCTCTTGTAGCAAGTGTCTTGTTTTCTCTTAACCAGACCCTGTTTTTAAGATTTTGATTTATTATCTGAAAGTTGGCTCTACTGGCTCTTTATAAATTTTAAAATAACAAGTAAGCTGCTACATGTGAGACATGTTGAAATAAAAGGAGTATAAAAAGATAAAAGACGAAAAACAGTATACCTGAGCATTTCTATAATAACTACTTATACAACTTTTAATAGACTAATAATGAAGGGCCAAAATGGCTAAAAATAAGACCAGATATGCACAATGGCTAAATTTACTACCAAAAACAAACCATTAAATCAATCATAATTAAAAAGATTGTTCATTCATTTGTGTATCCAAAAGACTGTATGATGTGCTGCTAAAATAGCAACACCCTGGTTTTGTTTAGAAAGAGGAGAGATGTTGGCAGGGAGCTGAATGGGAAGCAGAGGGCAGACGGTAGTCGGCAGCGCAGGCTTTTCTGTTGTGATGTGGACAGTGACTCAGTGTTTCCACAGTGGGATCTGCCAAACAAGGGGCTTCCCAGAACACTGCTTCTGTCAGCGCTCCAGACCCGATCACAGTCAATGGGAGAAGCTGGCAGACAGTCAATTTCGAATGGAATTGATGAAACATTTGATGCAAACTCTTAACAGTTATCTTGTTACAGCTGAGCAGGAAGTTTTACTTTTGTGATCCTGAAGCACCTGCCGAATTCATGACCTCAGGATTCACTTTCTTGGACCTTGCCCAAGTGGAGAGTGAAGTGGCACACTTAGATTACTGGTGTCATTACCTACTCATCAATACATCTCTCTCTACTACAACTTGTGCAGTGTCTGTTCAAAACATGCTGGTTCAGAAAGGGCCCATTGCTCAGCACTGCTGCTTGCAAGGTTCTGGAGAACCCCCAAACACTCAAAACTGAACTTCCTGGGAAAGCAAGAGCATATGAGTAAGAGTCTTACAGCCCCTGAAAACATCCTTTAAATCTCAAGCACTTCTCCTTAACATTGAATAAAACCAGATCCAGCCAACTTCAAGTCGGTCAGAAGATGCAACCAGATAATAACCAGAGCTCTTCTAACTTTGGCAGAAGATTTGATTGGAAAAAAATAAGTTTGGCCTTGGGAATGGCCTTTGAAGATTCCTCAAAGATTGATAAAGCCAGGCCGATACATCGTTAAAATCAGCCGATATTGGCCTATCAAAGCTATATCAGTATCAGCATATGAGTAGGTATCAGCATCATATATGAATGAATGTAAAAAAAAAAAAAAAATATATATATATATATACATTTATATATATTGATATTTTTATTCAGAAAGCGTTGCTTGGCACGATAAAGATTTATAATTTTTTTTAAACTAACCAGTAATGATTTTTATTTAACTATTTATTTTATTCCAGCAGAAATCATTTAAGCTTTCCTTTCCTGTAGAACAGGTCTTTACCTTGTCTTTTTTTAAACAAAGTAAACAGCCTTAAGCTCTTTGTCTTATTTACACTACAGCATGTCCATACTTTCTCTTCATGGCAGCACATTTCTACTTCTTCTTAGCTCTCTGGCTTAGTTCACCAGTGTGACTCCCACCAGGGGACAGAGACAGTGTGTCGTAAAATACTTTGTGTCCATGACCTTTAGCTATAATGTAAAAAGTATAATATGCCATAACAATGTTTAATAATATTCAATAAAGTTTTATGTTTTAGAAAGTTGATCTCCTGGTTATGGAGTGGCGAAAAATCAGTGCACAATCCACATAACAAGGTTAATGGTCATTCAAGCTCAGAAATTACAGTACTGTCCACCATACTGGTTATCAATAAATTTTCCCCCTCTGAAATCAGTCAACAACCCAAATACTAAACATTTGTTCCCTTTTTAAAGCTGACACGATGCATCAGGGTCATAGACAGGTCATGGCTGCTGATGATGGGCGGCCACATACTAGAAAAATAGTAACTGAGCTAGAACCCCTTCAGGAGACCAAATTTCTCTGGTCCCATGCGGGAAAAGTTAAAGAATATATACAAAGTTTTGAAGGATGTGTAGCAGGTGTGCCTCTCATATAACCTTCTACCTGTGCACTCTGCCAAGATCTACAACAAGCCTTCCAAAAACTCATACAAAACATATGAAATGCAGAGCTCTAAGAAGCTTTAAATAACAAAAAGACACAAACCAAGTAAAATCTCTTTTTTTTTACATGGACAGTTTAAGTCAGAAGATTCACCTATATCAAGATAGTGCCCTGTTAAATACATTGTACTGACAGAAATCTACATTATGTTACCAGATGCAGTTATCATTCTGAACTATTTACGCAAATCTGTGGATATAACAAGACCATTTAGAGACTCACAATCCCGTGAAAAGGGTTGGCTTTGCAGTATTTTCTGGATTACCGATGCAGATAAAAATTTAAAAGCTGACTAGTCATTTCCCCTCAGACAAACACAGAACACATGTGTTACAGAACATATTCTTGGGAAGTCGAGGTTCTACGAGAAAAGATAAACAACAGATGGATTTGGATAGGTTCTTTTTATGTCTAAAATGGTTAAAAAAGCTAAATACAAAACAGTGAAGCTTTGCAGTCATCATACATGATGCACTGCTTAAAATGGAAATGGTTATGCTTTGAAGGATATATGAGTGTTAATTGTTGGCTCTGAAGTCGTCATGCCCCTTCATCACTTCTCATTGTATCAGTGTGTGCCACTTCATGCAACCCAAACAATTCAAAGACTGGGCACGCATGCAGTGGAAATGACGCACAACAGCCACACAGACAAACACACAGAAGCATTTTTAATCTTCTATCTTCAAAGTCCTGACTCATCTCAACAGACTGAATAAATCACTGTCAATAGCTCAGACCTCTGGAGAGAGTTTGTGCTCTAACCTTGCCCTGCTCTTGACATTTTTTTTCTCTTCATGGGCAAAACAAAGACAGGCTCAAAATAAGAAAGTACATCAGTTATTTTTCCAGGTTGCATTCCCTGGTGTATCAGCACTGCTTGGCTACCGTAAGGAATGCTGCTGTTGTTGACTACAGCCCAGTCTCTGAGGGATTTACAGGGCAGGATGTTTGAAACCTACACACTGCATGTGCTCTGCTCAACACTTCTCACAAAGGGAACATATTTTATTGCTGTCCAGAAACAAAACTATTTAAAATTCTGAAGGTCAAAAATGCAAAAAGCCACATGTGGAACACAGTGAAGCAGTTTCTTTGCATTTTTGTTGCTTGTGTGAATCAGAGATTTTGCCATATCAAGAGATATCAGGGATAAGCTACATGGCAAGAAGAGCTCAGTGCTTTCATGAATAGATTAGTTTATTTTCTCCCACACAGCTGCTGACATCAGACTGATCTCCTAGGACTCAACAGTCTTTTTAAGACCTTGCGTGATCCGCAAAAAAGTTGTACATCTAATCTCATTTTCACCATACACAGAACACAAATCACACAGATCACAAATGTGGTTCTCCAGGCTCTGGAGAACCACATTCGTGATGTTCATTTTGAGTGGTCTGGAGTCCACTCAAAATGGATAATATTCAAATGATCCTTTTCTATTTTTGGCTCATTTAAAAAATAGTTGCTACAGAAGTAAATACATGTGGCAAACAATAACTTTAAGTGAAATAATTCAGTTGGTGTAACCTAAATAACTTAAATGTCCTTGAGTTTGCACACACAAACACAGCTGGAGGCATCTGCTGCTTTCCTTCGTCTGACACACATTCCTGACTAGTTTTTTGCAAGGTCATAAACCTGCTTTAATAAGAGAACTGTGGCAGCAGGTTGTACACAGGCTGCTTATTGGCCTACTTCTGCTCAGAGAGAAACAAGGAACAAGAAAAGATTTAACGATTTCTGGTATCATGACCAACATTATGAGAACAACATTATTCCTGACATTATGCTGCTTCTGCAGCTTTTTTGTAACTTTGTTCATATTCAGAAAGAAAAATGCCATCACATTCATGAAAAACTTTGAATGACTGCATCAAGCAGAGATCATCAGCTTAAAAGGTCTTTGCTGGTGCAGTATATTGTGTATATCTAAAGTAAAAGTCATATGATCTATACTCAATGCTCTTTGGTTTTGAAGACAGTTTACATGCCACAGTCTTACTTTTAACATAAAACACACTTTACATAAAACATCTTTTTGTCTTATAAGAAACACCATGAAAATTTTATTTGATTGTAACAATCATACTGTCATCAAGGAGTACCCAAAAGTACTTCATCTGATACATGATAACAGCTAGCCTTGGGAGGAAAGCAAATGATCAACTGATGTTCAAAATGTCAAGGTAAGTCTGTCATTGGTTGACTGAACTATGCAAGGTGAGTCCACCTCCAGCCTTGGTCCACATTCCCTACAAACGGGACAGGTCAGAGCTGACGATATCTGTCTGTTCACGCCTGCTGTCCTGCGTGGAATGCAGCAGCACTTCCCACATCACGGTAGCACTCACACGCTACACTGTTTGCACATGCATGCGCAGGCAAACATGCGCGCACACTGGGAACACTGGGCCGCTGTGATGTTGGCGATACCCACAGGAAAAGCTGACGTGTTTACATTCAAACAATACCCAGCAGGACAAAGCCCGGCTGTTGTCATGGCCTGCTGTGTGAATGAGGGACTTCAAAACAGGTTTTAGAAAGTAAAGCTATTAGACGCTTGGCATCACAAGAGCTTCTGTTTCACTGACACGCTCGTAATCAAATAACTAAAGTAAACAACGTGGAGGACAGCATGACTGAGGCAGAAAAGAAAAGCTACAACTTCTTACAACTGCAGACCTACTTTCCCTCAGGGATTGTTTTTGACTGAATTTCTTTTTAGCATTAGCTGCATTTGCTGTTTAAATGTGGGAGAGAAACAAATGGGTATTTGGGCAAAAATGTCAATGTTTCAGACAGTCCTCCATCTTCATCTTGCTCACATAGAAGTCATGGTGATGCAGAGTGACAGATGCCACTCCTGCATCTTATAATTTTTGTTAAACTTCCATGGCTCGCATTTTGTGAGAAGTGTCTTTTTTTTAATGTAACTTACATTATTTTACATAACTTACATCACATAACCTTCATAACTACTTCACTTCTGGCATTAATTTACTGTCAATTAATGCAATAATCTGTCTTTTATAACACCTTACCCAGAAATGTTGGCCCTAAACCTGGTCAGTGTTTTTGTAGCCTAAACTCACCAATGAATGTATAATGATGTGTGCTGTTTAGAACCGATTTTTCAATTTA
>JAOWBC010000182.1:9915747-9934502 GCA_028566105.1 Hypoplectrus providencianus
TGCTAACATGCTAACTTACATTCCTGTGACGTCTCATGATGATCACGGTGCAGCTCTGTTATATCTGCTGATGAGACGCGCCTGGCTGCAGAGAGGGGACGCTGCAGCCGCTCACAGGAGCTCAAAGTGAGGCCCTTCTGCGCAGAGAGGACGTAGTGTCTAACAGTGAATCCATGTGAATGTAGCACGGTTACATGTCTGCTGAGCTCAGTGAGTCACGCTGCAGGTTCAGCTGAGGAGACTCGAGCCGCTCCGCAGGTCTGTCCTCACATGGTACGTCTGTGTGCGTGTGTGTGTGTGTGTGTGTTTAGGCTGATCAAAAGAGCTGCTTTGATGTTCAAACGTTAATGTACACACACACACACACACACACACACAGGACGGAGCTGCATGTGGCGGTGCACGCTGTATTCCAGATATTTTGTTTGTGTTGGAAATAATTGGCTCCCAAAAGGAATAAATCAGGGAAAACAAATATTACAGCTGAGCAGCAGGAAGCGGCGCATGTGTGGACCGTATATATGTCCACATATGTAAATGAATCCACTGAGTGTGTGTGTGTAGCTGTGTGATGAATGATCCAGGAGTGTGTGTTTCGTTCATTACTTCCAGTAGCAGGTGGATGGAAACGTGTCTGGATTCATCTGAACCTTCAAACCTGACGCACACTGAAGAGTCTAAAATCAGATATTCATGGTTTAAGGGACGAAGAGCTGCACACAGCAAAACATCTAATGACTGTGAAGCAGGAATAATCTGCAGTCTGCTGCAGGACGAACTTCAGATCAATCTCCTTTTTCTTTCCTGTTGAAGAGACTCCCTTTTTATTGGCTCCTGTCTGAGCTGCAGTGTGTTTGTGACACATTTTGAAGTGAAATGTGGAAGTTTGTCGTTAAAGAGAAACTGAATCAGTGAGTTCCATCAATAAACTGAGCTGCAGCTCCGTCCTGTGGTCAGCAGGGGGCAGCGTGATGACTGCTGGAGGATAAACTGACAGGAAACAGGAGAAGAAGAAGAGAAAACAAAAAATAGATATGGTTTATAATTTATCTCAACAGTGGAGTTATGTGAACAAAATGACATTTAAAGGGTTTAAATTCTCAAAACAAAAATCAGAAATGAATAATTGGTGTTTAATGTTTAATGAAACAGATTTATGTCAGTAAGAAACAAAACGTTCTTTAAAGGACTGTGTGATGTGTTCAGGTTCATCCCCAGGATCACATCAGCTGCTATTAGGATTATAAAGAAAACACCTTCTTTGTGTGTGTGTGTGTGTGTGTGTGTGTGTGTGTGTGTGTGTGTGTGTGTGAGTGTGTCCGTCTCCTATAGAGTCCATCAGACCCCAAACAAGAGAGTCTGGATGCCTAGCAACAACCACTTGCCGCCTTCTCCCCCTGAATCTGATACACACACACATGCATGCATACACACACACACACACACACCGCTCCATCTCTCTTTCTGTCTGCCATCTTTTCTGATTACCTGCCAGTATCTCTCTCTTTCCCACATCTCTCTTCTTCACAGCCATATTTTAGGGGATAGCCTCCTATACCTGGCTAAATCTGTCTTAACTCTGAGAGCATCTCCCATGTTTCATGTGTCATAACCACTCTCTCTTTCCTAAACCCCTTTCACAAATAAATCACAAACTTAGATATTGCCTGGGGGGTTGTATCTGAGATTGTATATGGAAAGGATACTAAATTGACTTTAACCTCCCTGTACAGTCTGTGTAATAGCTGATGGAGTTGTGTGTGAATGAAGTAGATTGATGTCTGGTCCATTTGAAGACGTTTCCTGCAGTTGAAACCTTACAAAACACGAAAGAAAACAAACATTGGAGGGTAAAGAAGGAGGATGTTTAAATAAAGACGTCAAAGACGATATGTAAGTAGAGAGATGTCAAGATTCTAAAGGTTCTCAAAAACTTATGTTGTTAAATGCAGATGTTGAAATTAAAGGATTGATTCAAGTATTGGAAAGCAAGTCAGCCACTAAGAATCAGTGACAATGAATTCAACAAACGTGGGATTTTGGGGGCCAAAGCCAACCCTGATTATCGAGGGGGGATATTCATCAACAACCAATAAGGTTGCTGATGTAATTTTATTTTAGCTGGAAGGGAGATAGACCTTTCAATGGGTATTGTGCACTGATTTTCATCACTCTGAGAAAGTAGCTTTCTGGGCACATTTGCATATGTATTTTTTGCATTTGAATTTCAATAATAATATAATACAATAATGTATAACATTTAGCATCGTTATACATTGCACAAACAATGTATAACATATCAGACACTTTTATAAATGATAACTGCGAAAAAGAAAAAAAAAAGAATACAATAGGAATAACAATAAATAGTAAAATAAGCATCATTACTGCTCAGCTTCAGCAACTGTCTATTGCTATGCTTTATCACTGCCTTATTACCACACACCCAACCCATTTATTTCATTACCTCCAGCTGCTCTGATTACATGTTAGCCTCACAAGTCAGTTATCAGCAGCGTAGAGTGGTGAGAGGTATTCCTCTGGGACAGGAAGCGTCAGTTTCATATCAACAGGTGTTGAACCCACATGACCTCGGTCAGGTGAGAAACTACAGACCAAATACCCTAACCAAATGCTGAGAAATACTCAAAGCAGGAACTCTCACCAAACTCAGTCGTTGACACACATACCCATCAATATACGAATGCATCTTATGGCTCATTTTCACAGCATGGTACAGCAAGCTTCAACTTGAATCAACTTGCTTTTCTGGGTTTTCCAAAAGCAAAAGGTTAGTGTTTTGGTATCAAAAAAGGTAATCTGATAATTGAAGAATAAAAGGTCAGACGGAATCCCTACTACCCCAACACAGGACAATACGCACAAAACTTAAAAAATTGCAAATAAGCATGCTACCATCAGTAGTGGCTGCAAACTTTATATTTACTTGAATCAGACTTTAATAGTGTCAGCTTGTGAGGATGGCATATACTAAACTGTATAGTTAACTGAATGCATACATTTTTGTTTCTGGTTGCAGATGAAAGGATTCAGAGGGTGAATGACCTGGCAACAAAAGTAAATCCTGCAGTGACAATAAACTGAATGAAAAGCGAGCTTGAGCCTTCACCACTCTTTGAAGAGGAGCCCTCAAGCGACTGTCACAATGACGCTGGTGTCTAACTGGTTTTCACCTCGGCTGTGTGTGAACATGCATGTTTGCTCACATTTTAAGAACACTTTTGTCTAAATGGAGAGTTTATACATTGAATAACTAATATGTCGCACCAGCATTCATCACAGGGGGCAGTATCCGTGAATAAAACAATATGTCTGTTTCGGTCAGTGGTTCCCAATCTTATGTCAGTTATTGTTTAGTAGTTAAAGATCATTTCATCTAAATTTGGAAAACACTGCCTTACAGTATGTGTAAAAATTCCTACTTAGTTGAAGTCCATTCCTCTGGAAAAAATGACAACAGAAAGTACAATTGTGACCGTCATTTTTAACGACATTGTCAAGGATTACAGAGTAATTCTGGGAGAAATATGACTTAGTGGTTTAATTTAGATTAATGCTTAATTATTCTCATACTGCCAAAGTTATTCTTAGTTTCATTTAGGAATTGAATGGAAAATTGTACGAATGGCATCTTTGTTTATCACAATGTTGCGTAAGCTATATATACACATATACACACACACGCACGCACGCACATGCGCACGCACTACTTGTTTTTCTCCCACAGTCCTCTTGACCTACATCTTCTTCCTTGAACAGTCAACACCAGAGTAAAACACACAAACCAATAGTCTTCAATTTCATATGCTAACCTCAGAGTAGTAGTTCTGACTTCTGACTTCTGTCAAGGAGGAACACATGTTAAGTATGGATTTAGGCAAATCATTTAACACTTAAGGAGTTTCAGATCATCCTTTGCCTTCTTACATTTTACTCCCAACAGACTTGTTTTTAACTGCAACATATAGCCTACTGTAGGTCCGGCACAAAACAGCAAAATCATGGCCTAAAATAGGAGCAACTCAAACATGTCTTGTTTGTTATAAATTAAGCAAAATATATTCAGCATTTTGCATATACTTAAAGAAATTGTAATACATTGGTATGTGTAAAAAAAAATATAAAACATTTTTCCGTGTCCATAGAAGTTACTTCCTCTGGGAGGAAAAATTTGATCTTTTATGGCTTCCAAGTGGTGCTGAGGAGTGTAGAGTGTTTTTTCCTACTCTTTGGTCACAATATAATGTGCACATGAATGTGGAACTCATGTACAAATCAGACGAAGAGAAATGCTCAAAAAATAGATTAGGTTTGACAAAAAACAAAACAATTTCTTAAAATAATAGCCAAATGATAAATTATCATGTCATCTTTTTTCATTATCATTATAGGTAGTTTTCTGTGCTGTTATACCATACAATAATAAATGGCCTGTAATAAGAGGCATAAAACAAACCCTGAGAACTCTAATGGCACCAGTAAATAAAAGACGCAAACAACAAAAATACACTCATATTATCCTTTCATTTTCATTCACTGAGTTGCATTGAGCAAACCACCTTCTTTGGCAACTCCTGCTGAAACACACACAGCCTCTTTTGAAACATGTCTCACTGCATACACGCCAAGAATACAGCATCGACCACACACTGGTTTGCATCTCCTCCTCTCTAGTTCGAGGCGGCTCCACTGCTTGCATAGAAAGCAAGAAGTCACCACTTAAGTCTGAGTTTCTCCTTCTCTCCCTCACTTGCACCTTCCTTAGGGAGCCTGTGGCTTTGTGATGGGTGGAATTCCCATAAATGTCCGATCTGTACTGGGCGCAGCTAAAACCACCATAAATCACCCGGCGTGATTTGTTGTCTGTTGCCACCAGAGCGTCTGGATGGCACAGAAGAAAGGTAGGCAGGGAGGGAAAAGCTCGACGGAAAACTCACAGATCTGGGAAAGGTTGACGAGGCATAAAACCTGCGGTAGGAGAGATTACCATCTGAGCCAAACATCTGCACAGGAGACAGACGAACCTACAGCACGTCTAAAACTTTCACATCCAACAATTCTAGCTGACAAGAAGATTTTCAATGTAGGTTGACTAAAAATACTACACCTGACTCTTATCCTATGACTTTCCACCTTGCATCCCCTGTTGCTTTTTCTCAAAATGGTCAAATTTCTACTCCACTTAAACTGAATATGGCATGTTTACTAGGAAAAATAACTTGGACCAAAGTAAATAGTGCCCATAAAATGGGAATGACCCCACTTAAGTTAAACGCAAGCTGCTAAATTTACTTGTATTAAAAACACATTGCCTGTTTAACATTCAAGCAATTTCAAGCATTGTAGTCTAAATAAAAGTGCCTGTTCAACTTTGAACACAACTTATTGAAATTCAAGATTTTTCAAGGTTTTCCAGCACCAGGAACTTTTTGTTTTTACCTGTGCACAGGCAGCACCAGCTTTGTGTTCCATCAAGAGGAAGAACAGGCCTGCGAATACACCCATGCTCAAACAAAAACATGCATAAGAGCGACTTCATCTCATACTCACTGACTAAAAAACTTTGAGCCAAACTTTTAACCTGAACATGTTGCACGATTTCACCAATATTTTAAAGATTTTGGAAAAATTGGTGAATGATGCAATTTTGGGGGGATGTGGTTGTTTGCTGTTCAGTGATGAGCTTCATTGTACTTATTATTTTTAGCTGTAGAATACATGTCCACAAAGTTGTACTTTCAGTGGTTTTAATCTATGACCGAATGTTAAAAAAAAACATTAACACATTGGTTTCTTGTTCAGGTCTGGCATTTTATCACTGAAAAATACTGACCAAACAACAAATATTAATCACTGTTTTGACTCTGTTTATTGATGCTGGTTTTAAAATCTGAAAAAGTGAAAGTGAATGTGCAGCTTACATGAAAAAAAGATGGAGACAGAAAATGTGGATTCTTCCAATGCCTTTGGGAGGACAGGGCTAAATTTAGTATGTTTATCAAAGCCCTGCCTATCATGTGGCTGATCACCAAATCACACATCCACTTCACTGCTATGACTGTGTCGTATATTTGTGGACTTAACACGGTTATTATGGTTTGTTCAAGTGTGCACAAAAGCCCTTTATGAAGGTGTGAAAGAGGCTTTCTACCCACCATGCAGCCACAAACAAACAGAGGATCAGACCCATAAAAAGGACGCTTTACAAAAGCATCATGCAAAGCTGAAGTTTTTTTTTTTTGTTTTTGTTTTTTTTTTTTACATTTTTTGGACTCTGATAGTGCCTTGAAAAGTGCTTGCACTTCAAAACTATTCCCAGCAGCTTAACATGGAGGGGAGTATGGTGTAAGCTATTTTTGGGCACACTGGAGCATAACGAAAGCAGTGACAAGCCAGCTGTGTTTCCACAGCTTCATAGAGGGAGGAGGCTGGGAGAGACAAGGAGGTGGGATGAGAAAACAGTGGTTATTTTATTTAACTGGCCTCATTCAAGCTAAAGTTTACACAAAATACCTCCTGGGTTTAGGCAAAAGCCCTCTGATGGGAAGCTGTGATGTTATGTTTAATTCAGTAAGTTTATGCAAGTCCAGAATATGTTGCAGTAAAAGAAATATATCCCAAAATTAACATGACGAATACAGAAAACTGGTAGGCATCCCTTCAATAAAGATTACACTATTAACTACATAACTAATAAATAATAAATATGAAGTCTCAAACATTTTAATGGGGAGCCCTGACAACCTCAAAGGTCCCAGTGCAGTCCCGGACCCCGTTTTGCGTACCACTAAAGCCCCTGATACGTTTTTTTCCTGCATTTACGTGACTATTTTTTTCCATTTTAGATTTTTATTTGCATTGGACAGACAAGAGCTTTAGCAAGGCCCTAAGTTGAAGCTTCTTAACTTGTGTCTGATCTGTCAAAGAACTAGCCACTAAGCTAAATGTAGTTGAGGTTTGTCTGTTCATTAAGTCCAGTGTACAGTGTGTTCTAATTAACATGTGATAAAGTCTAAATAAGATGGTTAAGCTACAAGTAACTTAGAGTTGACTAATTTCAGTCAAACTCCACTGACACTTGAGTGAAGTTGTCCTACAGTGAGTTGAAGCAACAGTTTGATTTTAGCTAACATTAGCAAGGTAATGCTAATTGAAAAAACATGATAGTTTTGTTTACCTCTGCTGTCCGCAGCGAGGGCGGTTTCTTCAAAGCCAGTTTGAAAGAAGTTTCCATGGCTCCGGTCATTTTCATAACTTCGGCTCCAGTCCACCTTTGTACTTCCTCTTTAGGTATCCTCACTTTAACGTGTCCTAGTTGCTCTTTTAGCCGACCTGAGCAGAACAAACTCACATCCCCGTGGATCTTATCCTCGCAGAGCCGAGCATGGATGGAGTTTACCGACAAGGAGCTCCCACTCCTCCAGGAGATTAGAAAACTTCACTTTCAACTACTGTACGTCCGAGAAAGAGACGGTATGACCACTAAACTGTGACAGAAAGTTAATTTTCTGGGTCCCGTAGTCTTGAATTTTGTACATCTTAAAGGAAATATCCACCTCAGTAGCTAGCGTCAGTCAGATCCAGGAGTTCAGATTTAGATCCCTCCTCCTGCAGATCTGAGTGTGGAGAGTTGACGACATCTGTCTGCACGGAGATGGTGCTGCATTCAAAAGCCGTCGGAAATATAGCAATTTATGGTTGGATTTCACAAGAGCAGATATAGCAGTTAAATTATTCTGCAAGATTTTTTTTGTTAAACTGATCATACATTCAAAGCAACATACGGAAGTATTATTATACATATTACACAGCCAATGATAAGACCAAGAAACATATGGCCTCTCGTCATGTAGGAAATCTATTGCGCTACCCCTGCAACCTCAACTAAACTTGTATACATTTTTAGTACTTATTAAGTATAAAACAGAATACAGCTATTCGCTCATTACTTTTGTCATATGGGCAGTTGAAGACTGTACAAAATATATTAACTGCTCAAAACAGTTTTGTTTGGTTTAGATTCATATACATATTAAGGTGCATTCTATTTTTATCTGTATTTACCCATCTTTTTTTATTATTATTTCAAAGCCAAACAACGTGCTTTTTACAAGTCACAGTCGGACATAGTCCAGCTCTAAGGTAAGATATAGGCCCACTTAAGTTAGTTTAGTTGTTTTTTTTGTTTTTTTTTTAATCTCTGATGTACGAGCTAACAAAGGAGTACCTCAATGCAGCACAGATCCTCCCTCTGACTTCTCACTCTGAAGTCAGATTACTGCCACAGACTGCCCAAAACGCTGAAAAATCTGACAATTGAAGCGCCATTTGAGCATGAACTCACTTAATACACTTGTATTGTGTAGTTTAGCGCAAAATTAAATGTGGTTAAAAGTGCTCATTAAAGCAAAAGCTACGAATGATACGAATTTTAACGAACCTCTCCCGGTTTTGACTAAACTTGATTGTATCATGCGTATTTTTATACCGAAAATGTTTTTACGACGGTTTCCTAAAATAACTTTTCAGGTTGAGACGGAGGGATTATTGCGATGTTCTCAGTGACAGGATACACACATTTGCATTAGCTTTTAGCCAGGACGCTCCTTCCTTCATTGCATAACAGCGGTGTGGGTGCTCGTTTCGTTTTACCTCTCGTGCCGTGAGGAGGGTGGGGTGGTGAAGCACAGTTACGTATCAGGCAGGGTGGTAACCAGTCTATGGTGGTAACTCCAAAAGGTGGGTAAAATGTGCAATCCAGATGGTGAGCACGAAGAGACCAAACCACCACCAATCTAAACAAAAGTTCTATTCTTGTATAGAGTTTAACCGTAATCCGTAGCTACTTTCTAATTTGTTTGCAAAACGAGGCAGTGATAGACAAATTGTCATAGAGGAAGTCATTCTGCTTCTAAAGTAAAAATGTGTAAATAAAATGCAAAGAAAAGAGGAGAAAATCTAAACCAGCTCACATGTGACAGTTATGAAGTCATTGGATATTTTATTCAGTGGCTGTGGGAAAATAGAGAAGAAACCACAATTTCTAATCCGAGATATAAAGAAAGATATATTTTGAGCTACTCCATTGAATCAGTGCCAGATCTGTGGTTTCTCCTTCACAGGAAGCCTGTTTGGGATGTTAGTTGAATTGCAATGTCTTCTAAATGGGTACAAACACAAGCATGTGGTCACATCTCTGGATAATACCAGTGTGAGTACATTGTAGACCTAGAAAACTGCCAAAGTTTTTCACCCTTATTTCTCTTCATTGATTCCTGGATGTTAATTACAGCCCTTGGCTCTCTGGTTTTTAGTTTTGGGGAAAAATTATATTATGTTCACACATTCAGTCTTCCACTTTTTGGGATATTTTTTCTTTTCCCTTTCAAGTCTGTGAAAAAAAAAAACATGCCCAGGGCCACAGACATTCTTAACATCGGCATCTTTATTGCACAACATTCCCATAAAATTGGGAAAAAATAATTTGAGGAGACAATCCATAAAAGACATTCTGTACAAATACATGGAAATAAACAGTATGTACAGTTTACATGAACCGTTACACATACCATGAGCAACTTAATAATTTATTCCTATACAAAGAGGGGAAAGCAGATATAAATTCATACATTTTAAACATAAAAGCTGGGTTGTACAAAATGTAGGCTGATACAGCAGAGCATCCTCAATGTAGTAGCAAGCAATTTTACCAGCAAAATGAGCTCTCCAGAAGCCTTTGATGCATTCATGCCACATCTCTATTAAGACTTGGGTCATACACAGGGTGCGATTTGAACAAAAGAGAGAAACTAACACTGCTCTATGGAAACACTGACAGATATTCCTACTCCTCCATATAACACAAGCCATTCTCAGCACACAGTTCAACATATTTTAAGCCCCACCAATAAGGCTGAGCCCAAAGCATACTCCAATCTTTAAGGAAAATCTTAAGAAATTTGGGAACTTTCTGGAAAAAACTAGCGGCATTATTGAGCTGGCTGATGGCTAACCTAATCTTTATCCACAGTAAGTTTCTCCCTTCTTTTGGTTGTAACTTCTCCACCTCCTGTTACACTCTGCAAATCGCACCCTTGTTATATAGCGAAACAATTAAAATCATTTGTCAATGTGGAAAATCCAACAGTAAAAGAAAAAAGAAATGTAGTACTATAGTTTTGTATTTTGCAGGGTTTTTTTTTCTTTTTCGAGAATAACCATCATAGAAACAGGTCTGAAAATATTGTTAATCCAATATATTTTAATCCACCACAGTAAGGCCTCCTGTGTTCCTCTACTCCTCTCTCTGCAGCAAGCATGGAAGCCGTAAACATCGTAAAAAGGTGGCAAAGCTATAAAAGTGTGAAAATATTACAGCATTTTGGTTTCAAAATACATGTAGATGATGTATGTTTTAGCTTTTCCACAGTAGAAAGGGGCCCTTCTCCTACCATAATCACATTCTCAAGTAAAAATAAGTGTAACAATCCTCATAAGAAATTTAACAACCATCCCTTTTTTGAAAAACACAGCATAGAGTCTGCCTACAGTTAACATTGACATTCCTCTGATTAAAATAGCTTTGTATGTATACCTCAGGGTTTTCTATGGGACAATTGTAAAAGTGTGTTATTCATGGCCCATATGAAGATCTGAGGTAGTGCTGTACCTATGATAAGAATGTCAAAGCCACTTTTAGCCATCTCAAAATCAGTTTGTAAAACCCTAAATCACCGTGTGCATCGATTACCCCATGTGGCCAGAAAATAAGCTTTTCAGTCAGGTTGCAATTTGACAAGAAAAAAATGTCATTGGGATATCTCAGGGAAATTTGGCTTGTAAACAAATACATGAAGATAAGTGAAATAACATAATTGGCATGAGACTGATAATTTTGTCAATGATATTTACCTAAAAAAATAGCTCCATCTGTTCCCTTTAAACTTGTAGTCCATCACATCGTACAACTGGATTTAAGATTGTACAGAGAAAGAAAAGCAGTAAAAGAAACAATATCCATGTATATTATTCTGTAAATATCCTTAAAGTCTTAACTGGAAAAATGTATAAAGTCTTTGGCTTCTGTGTCCAAAAATAAAAGAGTTCTGCTTTAAAAGAAACATTCAAACAAATGGAGGGGATCAGGGGTCATCAGGGGACGCTTCAGTCATCCGCAGAACCTTGCTCCATCTGTGGGACTGTGGTCTCTAGTTCCCCCTTGTGGTGCAATATGTACATTGCACCTAATTCAGCAGCAGCGGTGGTGGTGGTGGTGAGGGGAGGCGCTGGCAATGGTCCATAAAGATGAGCACTGCTCCGGCTCAGAGCAAAGATCCTACTTGGGCCAGGCACACCGGTCAGTAAACCACATTGGGGGTCAGCTGCGAAGCTTGGACGGCCGTTTTTGGGGCCAGAGTGGCACCAGCCAGGTCTGATTGGCTCCCTCTGGCATTAACTGCAAGGGTCTCATAGTAGGATCTGGGCCACATAAGGGGAGTGAGTGCTTGCCACTGCTGCCAACAGGGGAAGGTCGCTTGACTCAATTCTGCAACGATATAAAAGCAAAGATCAGGATATGATCATTTCCAAGTGGCCTGATTAAATAAATTAAAATTTGACAATTTCAGACAATTTATCTTTGGACACATAGCTACAGATCTATTGTGATGTTCATGTTATAGTAAACATAACAAATTGTAGCTCAAATAACTAAGATTTTGTACACAACACAGATCAGTGCCCTGTGAATTGTACTTGTTCGATTACAAAAGTTATGTTTATATTCATAAACATGTCAACTTAACCAGCCTCATTAAAAAAAACTGCAATGCTTTTTAGTTTTAAAACAGCATTGTTTACATCCATGTTTATTAGCTAGCACTGTTATTCTTTGTGTTATATGCCACCTTGCTATTTGTCTCCAAGCACAATTGGCAGCGGAGAAGAATCGCCTATTGCCATGACAGTTTATCATGTTACCAGGCGTGTTGTTATTTGTTTCCTCTTTGGTGTGCACAAGACAAAAAAAACAAGGACACACTGCCAAAGGTAAAGGAAACTCAACAAGGTATGTTTCATTCATATAAATCACAGTTTTATTGTCAGGCTTAATAGTATTGGTAAATTGAAAAAAAAAAAATTAAAATGCTTACCCTAGGACCATGCCTAATTCTTTTACATGGACTCTTGTCTGGCCCTTCAGATACTCCGCCAGCATCTTACTCTTAAAGTAGATTTCCTGCAGGCGGTCCTCAAGATGCATTATACACTACAGAGGAGAGGAGAGACAAACATAGATGTAAATCACAAAAATCAAAGCGGTGATTTAATAGTAATTCATGTTTGCCTGAGAAGTAAAACATACAAAGTTTGGTGAGAGATTGAGTTTGTAGAGCTGGTGAGTGGACTGCAATAAGCTGGAAACCAGGCTGGACACCAGGACTTCCTTCCCCAGCTTGTTGACGTCTGTGCCTCGTCTCTGACTACTAGCCACCTGAACAGTCCACTTGTCTGTGTCTGCTATAATGCAAACGGCCTCAGCAATGGGCTCATCCAATACTGGATGCTGCAGAGGACAAGGACGTTCATTATTTTTAAACCATTGAAACACATGAAAAAGCAAAGCCTCAGGCAAGCCCTACAGAATAGGTCCAAACACTCCAAGACTTTACCTGAACAGCATGGGATAATTCAGCCATGAGGGACTGCCGTAGCTTCTCATCACTGGGCATACCATGCAGAACAAAGTCTGGCACATAGGTGGGGCAGTAGCCTCCAAAAAGTGACCGGCCAAAATTAGCAATGGTTGGTTTTGAGTAGTTCTCAACCAACTTCGACCTATAAAACAAACACAGGATAAGACATTTGTATTTTCAATAATGAAGATAAAAAAATTTATATAAAAACACAATTTCTTCCAAAATTGTTTCCAAATTGTTCAGCTGTGCAGTGAACAGAAATACATAAGGTCTCTACACACCCCGGGAATGGCACCAGCATTTCTTCCTGCCAGTCCTCGGTCTCCTCACTCTCACTGTCCCCAAGTGCGCTGTCTGAGCTCTCGTTGCGCGGAATCTCCCAGTCATTGACCGGTGCTGCCTTACGCTTTTGGTCCTCTTTGCTGCTGCTGCTTCCATCCTGTGAGAAGGGTACTGACAACAGAAGACCCTTGTTCTGCTCAGCAGAACAGCCCCTGCAGCAGCAGATGTCAGAGGAATCTGTAGACCCACACCTGCACCTCCTGTTGACATCTAACAAAGTGTCACCCTTCCTGCTGGACCCCATCTCACCCCTACCTGAGCCTAAAGGGAGACTCTGACCTCTCACTGCATCCTGAAAGCTTGGATTGCTCAAGTGACCGGGCCGGCAGGCTCCCGAGGGGTCCAGCAAGTCTTTGCGCATACTGTCTGTGGTGCTGGTCTCCTGCCGTTTGGTGACATCATCTATAGTCCTAGTCTCCACAGGGTTCTCCAGGCTGAAATACTCATCACAATCATCCATACAGTTTGGGCTCCACTGGGGCATCTTACTTGACACCCGCTGCAGGGCTGGAGCCACCTTGGTCTGTTTAGTTTGGTCCTGTGATACACTGGTGTTGCTGGTCTTTGAATCAGATCCTCTCTGCAGCTGCTGTGGCTGCTGAGGAAAATGTTGTCCATGATGATGCTGTTGTTGCTGCTGCATCATCAACAGGTGTTTCCTGTGCTTTTTCATATCCTCCTCCACTTTCCTTCCACGACTCTCTGTGTCCGACTCAGGAGACATGGAGTCTCCAATGAGGAAAGTGACTTTTGTTGCCGGCTCGTCCTCTTCTGTTAGAGTAAAAGCCATGGACCCTGTCATGGTGTTTCCAGGTATGACTGGTACTGGCACTGAAGCACCCAGGTTCTTATCTGGGGGCTTCTTTTCTAAAGGGATCTCCAAAGGCCGAGGAGTCAGCACTCTGGTAGCTTGATTCCCCATGCCTGCATCCATCCCAGCCTCTGAGCTCTTACCCTCTGTGGTGACAGGAGTCCGGGATGGACTTGATGCAAGGGTTGTGGGTATGGATGGAACAATAAGTCTCAGGTCTCCTTTGGTCTCTGTATCCAGCACAGAGACCTGCTCCCTGGGGGATGCAGAGCCAACAAGCAGCACCTTCTCTAGTCTGGCCTCTGTGGCCATTGGGCTGCTAGACTCTCTGCGCACCTCCCCGGGTTCAGCTGCCTCTGTTTTCCTGATCACTGGTTTGTCACCCTGACTGTGTCCTGTATGTAGCACACTGCTCCTCGACCCATGGCTGTCACTGCTGTCCTCCTCCTCCTCCTCCTCCTCATCCTCCTCCTCATCTTCTTCCTTGGGTGTGTTCCCGGTGCCATGCTCAATCTCAGTGTCTGTACATGTGCTGCTTTGGAGGCTGGTGTCTGAGGGGTAGCTGCTGTCTTCTGTCTCAGTCTGACGACCATGGGCACCTTGAGACAAATAGTCCCCACTGGGTTTATGGACTGTAACCAGGACATAGTCAGACTCCTCCACCTCTCCTTTCCTTAGGGAGGTGGTGATGAGGGAGCCGGGCATGACGATGGCCTCATCCTCAGCACTGTCCAGCATGTGGGTCTCCAGAAGCTCAGAGCAGCGAATGAAGTAGGTAAGGACATAAAGGAGTCTCTGGACCAGCTCCTGTCTGCGGCCTACCACTACTGTTCTTGACAGCCGTACCGGTGAACCAATGGAACCATACAAGTCCCCTGCACACAGTGATGGAAAAAAAAGTATCAGCAATCAGCATTTTTTTAATGGATGTATTTTTCACATGTGAACACTAGGTGTCACCATTGACCTTATCCCTCTATGTGTATTGTCACTTGAGGTGAAAGTGTGAATATACTCTAAAATGTCTGTAAAGTTATATATAGGCATAAAAAAATGTATTTGCTGTGCCAGTTAATAATTAAGCAGACAAATATACACATACTCACACAAACACAAACATAACAATTGCATGAAACCTATGACACTGATACACAAAAACCTAATACAGATTATAGACAGAATAGAGCTGCATGAAAAGAAGATCTAGTCTAGTTCTGACTTGTCTCTGTGCTGTTATGAATATCTGGAGTGGGCTAGGATGTGTTCCAGCCTCAGTCAAGATGAAGATCAAACAGTGGTGTTTCATCTGAATCCTTGGTGCTTTGAGAGATAAAAAAAAAAATAGTTCAATTTATGTGTCTCACCTAGCTGTGCCCAGAGTGGGTTGTAGGGGTGTGTTTTTGCCAGCATGTCAACGCTCTTCGAGGAGTGTTTCTCAAGGAAGATCTTGATTGGAGGTTGCCCATTGGGCATGACAGTGGGCACCCAGGCCAGATGATTGGTAAGGATGGCTGTCAACAATGCGGGGAGGAATCTGGAAAATTAAGATATGTTCTGGTCAGCAAGAAAGAAATACAATACAAAAATACAAAAATGTATGTCCTAGCTGGCAGAAGAGTCTTCTTTGTTTTACAGTGTCTCTGACCTCATAGGGATAAGTCAGGTTTTTGCTCACCACACTGAAACTGTGGTCAGATGATTTCTTGCTGGACCTGACACCACATACACATCTGCCACGCACACATATATTCAGAAACTCACATAGATGACACAAAGCTGTACACACAATCTATTAGTATGATTCACTTCCCAGTCCTGACCACCAGTGTCTACTTCCCTTCCTGTCTCATGACTCAACTTTGTCGTGGTTGTCAAGTTCAATCATGTGGTATAACATAGCCGTGACTGTAGCAGTCATCAAAACTTATCAGTCACGGGAAACACCGATGGGATGCCTCCAAAAAGACATGATGTTATACAGCAAGACCAGTGGTAACTACGGAGATGTGATGTTTCATTTGAGAGTCATCATCACGTAAGGGTAATGAGTGGTAGTCCTTCCAACCAGCGCTGGTGGAAATCGTGACTTTTACTGAGAAGTGATAGAGAAACACCAGTGGTTGCCTGGGAGATGCAGAAAAAGGTATTTAGAGGGCATGAAAACACATATGATCTTTAGAGATTCGTAGTGGACCATGTATTCTTTAGATTTCAATATTGTAAAATATTTCCAATCAAACAGTGTGGGTGGCAGAGTGGTATTGTTTTACATGGAATTTTTTATATTGGTCATGTCTGAGTTTATACCTTCTTTTGACTCTACAGTCATGTTGGTGGAGGTTGGTTACGTTGAATGTTTATAGAACACAACAATGAATGACTGAATATTCGCCAGTTTTGTGGTTAGTTAATAGTTGTTTTATATTATATTTAATGCATATGCCTGTTCTAACCCTCAGTGTTGGTAGTTTATTTGCTATTACATTTGATGTTTTTTCTTATAGTTTGAATTTAGCTTCTGCTTCTTTTACAGATTTTGGTGATTATTGCTGTTGTTTAAGATCAACTTGATGTAATAATTTAGTTCAATGTAGTGTACTCAATGCTTCTTTATCAACTACTGCCTATGGTTACTATGTTCAATAAAGGCCTTGCTACCAATTCATAAATACAATTAGCATTGGTTTGACGTTGCTTTGTAACAGCAACAATAAGCAATTAGAGACTGGCAGGGAGCTTTTCTTTCACAGCTCCCTCTGAGGCAGACAAATAAATGGAAAAAGAGAATGAAACATTCAGTGTTTGTGTGTGTATGTACATAAGGCGAAAAACCATAGACTGTGTGTTTGTGGGACACAGAATGATTAGTATGTGAGCCTTCATGTGTTTCTCAGCTGATACAATCATGCAGGAAGTAAAAAGCAACAAAAGGTCTGTGCATGTGTAACATTTCTTAATGTCTGGCTGTTGCCGTGCATGCATTTCCTTTTTAAATGTTTTTGAACTTGCTTGATTCCTTGATTAGTGTAGATGAGCAGTCTGGTTTCCACAATAGATTAAATTGCTGTTGCCATACTACTGCTTTAAACCACCATGTAACAGAAAATGTGTGTTTGGGAATGCTTAGAGTATATTTCCCTTGATCCAGGTTTTCGGATTAGCCTTTTAAACTCTTCCAACATTTCTAGAATTTCAGTGGCTGATGGCAGGCTATGTGTTAGTGCAAGCAGACACTCAACTGGTTCTTGGAGGCCTGCTCCATAAGCATTGAGAGCTCCTTCATGAAGTGACCACAGAGCTGATTCTTCTCCGATGCTCCAGACATCATAGTCAACCAGACAGGCTCAGCCACTCGAGGCATGGTGTAGAGGTCGCAGATAGTCATCCTAGAGATGAGGTATGGTGAGGGAGGGATGAAAGAGGGAGAGGGCATGGAAAGAGCGAATGAAAGGGAAGGAGGGGAAAAAGAGTGAAAACAGACAGGGAGGGAACAGACACGTTATTGTTTCTAGGGGTAAACAAAAGAGATCTCAGTTCACAGAGCTTCGCTGTCTACGCTGAGGCCATGGGAGACCCTGTTTGTGTGTGTGTGTGTGTGTGTGTGTGTGTGTGTGTGTGTGTGTGTGTGTGTGTGTGTGCGTGTGTTAGTAACAGTCTTACAAACTTGGACACACACAATCCAGTCTCTTGCTCTGTATAGTGTGTGTATATCTATCTGTATATGACTGAGTTGGGGCATTTGTCCATTGAGGAGAACTGGAGTTTCCACGGAACGCGGGGTGTGTTGGTGAGCATGTCTCGGCTTGAGGCCAAGCTTTGACACAGGGGCAGTAGGGAATCTCTGCAGCCTGAGGAATGTGGAGAATCAGGCGTTTTTAGTCAGAGCTAAAATATGGACCGCAGCTGCTGGATTTCGGGTGCAGAATACAAATGCAAAACTGTACAGACAATAAGGAGAGGTTTTGTCTGCTTAGCTTTATTCCATATACACATATCAAATGAATCCCTATTACGTTTGTAATCTGCAGCAATCAAAGATAAAACGACAAACTGGCAAGCCTAACTAACAAGTAAAGAGTAATACATTCTAACAGCTGTTATCACCACAGGTGATATGTCTCATGATTTTTCAGGGCCAAGTGATAAGTAATCAAAACTTGCTTGTGTTACTCTTATGAGGAAAGGGTTACTTTCACAGTATTTAATGCTGTTGACTCATAAAGAGCCTGGTGACAGAGAAGATGCGACAGAGTGCATGCTGAGAAAACACAGATGTAACACAGTAAAAAGTGACCTTCACTAGTTCTCCAGTATTCCAGTAATCATGTCATTTTCAGCTGATGTATTTTTCCAAGGAAAAAAGGAATGCCATATGTTGTCGTTTTTGGGGGTTGGAAGACAAGTAATAAACGTGTTAAAAGAACAACTGAATTCAACTGAAAGGTTTATATTGGTGTTTGGGGCAGTAATGATTTGACTTTACACTTTGATGTTGTTAAACTTAACTACATATTTAACTGCTGCCTAGGAATATTGGCACTATTTTATGATATTACATACAATAATTTGATACTGAGCTTGACTACACACATTCTTGACCAGAATTATAATAAGTAATCACTTATGATTCAGTGTTTCCCATACATAGACCAATGTGTGGCGAAGCATCACAGAATGAAGACCAAGCGCCACAAATTGACTGGCGACCCCCGCACGCAAAAAGTACATCCCGCCCCACGCGAAAAACCATGAGCTGCGAAATTGCTGCAAAACGGATATCTCCGCAAAGCGCTCTTTCTCTGTTATTACATACACAAACACGCTTGCACGGGAAAAAACTCAGAACGACCACCCCCCGGGTCGCACAGGAAAAAACTACGAGC
>JAOWBC010000182.1:9935144-9946571 GCA_028566105.1 Hypoplectrus providencianus
CCCGGGTCGCACAGGACAAAACTACGAGCGACCCCCCTCCCCCCGCCTGCCCGCCCACACGCGATGCACGAGCACCACGAATCCAGTCCAGTCCTGTGGGAAACACAGTGATTCATTACTAAACACAGTACTGAGTTATCATATACAGTATAAATCAGAGTGAACCTCCTCTCTGGTAACTGGTAGCACACCCAAACTATGCTTCTCACTCTCCATCACTCGTTTTCTGCAGTGTACCAGAAATTATTCTTTATTTTGACTGCAGCATCTGCAGCTTAACTCATTTCTGTGTTATAAACAGATTGACATACACATGGCCTTTTTTGAGCCCCATTTGATCCTGATGTTTCTGGTGTACCTTCAACTTCTCAAGGTCCCCAGTGGTTTAGAGGTCTGAGGCCGAGCCAGTGCTTGATCAGTGGGATATGTTGTCTTAGCCTCTCTGCAGCAGCTGTTCAGGTGAACTTTAAAGACCATGGACGTGATGTGAAATTATATTGTCCCAGGCTGATGAGTCAGATTTAAATTACCTCACTATGGTGGGAAGCAAGAACTCTGAGAACTCTGACCTCATCTATGGCCTCTGATGTTTTCCTATGCCAAATGAAACACCCTTGTACATATTGTAAGTCATAACTCTACAGTTATGACAAATATTCAGTTTCAAATTATTAATCAAAAACAATACGTTAGGGTGAAACTCCATTTTCCAACATTAGTGACTACATTGAAACATTTGTTTATTTAATGCACTTTCTGTTTCAAAATAAAGAAAAAGCATGCCATTATTGCTGATTTACCACTAAGTACCACCAGTACTTTATTAAAGTAAAGTAAAACATGATCAGTGTGTTAAGTAGTCATGCCTGTCTCAGAGCTCCTGCTTTTTTCCTAACTGCAAACCCTAACATAGCCCCAATATAGGCTGGTGTGACTTTTATGTACACATGCCTCTGCTAAGTGCACAGCTTATCTTTGCCAGCATGCGTGGGTTAGTGTGCATGCCCACCCTCCAACTACGTCAAAGCAGAATCAGCATCAAGCAAAGGCATTTCCTCCAGTTTCCTCTGTAATGTTCCATGAAGTCAGAACCCTTCACAGCAAAGGTGGCTATACTTATATTTAGCAACAATCTGAAGGTGATATTTTACAGATATTTTTTTGTCCTGAGCAATATCTTTCCTCCTGGCATTCACATATTATTTACTATTCTGGTGCTTGTGGCCAGTGTCTGGGGTAGATAGGGTTGCCACTCCAGAGGCTTGGGTTGCTGTGGCTGGCTGCCAACAGGCATATGACTGCAGTAATGAGGGGACCTCAGACAGGGGGCTGCCTGCCACTGCGTATGTGTGTGGTGGGTGAAAGTAGTGTATACACACATACAATTTATGATTCCATTTTTGATGTCAACACAACTAAAAGATTAAACCATTCTTGGAACTGGCACTTCTAAAAATACTAAATAAGGCATCTTCTTTATACAGGGAAGTTGAAATGCAGAGTTGAGAAATAATTGGTGGCTTCTAAAATTTCAGCTAAATCAGCTTCCCTTAAGACATCAAAGCCCCGAAGCAAGAAGTCCCAGCATGCACTGCAGTTACAATGCAACATTAAAGGTTTGCTCATGAGAGGTAAGGAAAAGTGTGTTTCTTCTTTCTTTTACCCACCATGTTTCAACACCTCTTTCTGGGCTAAGTATACATTGTTATCAATTATCTGGTAAATAATCATCTGTTGTAGTAATGTATCAAAGTAATGTTACTATTGCCTAGAGAACATATAAAATAGTAGTAGTGAAAATTGTTTCTTGTTAATCTTGTTGATAAATGAGATGCTTGTTATGTCTTCATACCACAGCAGCTGGTGATTATCAGATGTTATCAGCAAAAACAGTTTACTGCCTGCTTGATGTTAAAACTCTAAATGGTGCTGGTAACCCACCAGCTACAACTATGATTGGAATTAAAGGCATGTGAAAATACTTCTCATGTCATTAAAGCTGCCAAAATGTTAGTGCCATAACATGAGTAACACAAGATTATTATGGGAACTTGGTGACCTACTTTAAGGAACATTAGAGGGCTGGGCTTTTGTTCAAATGCATGTTAAGCAGTTTATATGTGACTGAACTTTATTTGAGCACTTAAAAGGTTAATTTGTGCTGTAAGCATTTTCAGAGCAGTCAGTAAAAAACTTGGATTGTTGTTGTGCCATTTTTATGTCAAATTGCATTGTGTTGTATTGCATGCTCATCTATGAAACAAAATTATAAAGTCACAATGTGAACAAAAACATTAATTTCAGAATGCTTCAATAGAAGCATCAGCGTTTGTTGTGTTTGCAATTGTGTTGCAAATGTCTTGTAAGACTTCAGGAAAAAATAATTAACCGTCAGATAGGTGTCATTGTGAGTGAATGTGAAATGTTGCCCAACCTGAACTCGTTGAGTCCGTCCACCATTCGGCTGTAAGCCAACGCCCTCTGGCTGGCATCAGCTGATCGCCGACTCATCTTCATGGCCTTGAAAGTGACACAACACACATGCACTTTGAGGTATTTGGCACTGAAGCTGACAAAGTTACAGGAGATTTGGAGCAAGGAATTTGTGAAGAGAGAGTAGGGCTGAAAGGTAGATGGAGGGTAAAATTGGAAGCAGTCCAGAGCATTGACAGTGCCAACAGCAGACACCAGTAAATAGAACCGCAGATATACAAGGTATGACCATTCACCGGTCAGTCTGACAGCAACGCTGCTCATTACAACAGCTAAGGGTTTAAGGTTTGCAATTGATACTATTCATATCTTGCTGCTAAATGGATTTTACTGACAGGCTTGTCCTCACAGAGTCACCCTAAGGGGAACTACCCACTGAAGAGCATTAAGGAAAACAAACCTAACACTTCAAATCACAATTATTTGAGTAACTTAGACCTGGGGGGGTTAATTTTGACATGATAGTAAAAAACATAAACAAGATTTGTCCAAAACTGTATGTAGTGAGTCTATAATCAAAGTCATGGGCATGAACTCACCTGTTCAATAGCACTCTTTAGTTTGTTCATGTGGCTTTCAAAAAGAGGGAAGTGGGAGAAAAAGAAATCCTGGAAGCGGCTGTTCTCCTCAGGATTGGGAGAGAGCATGAAGATGACACCAATGGCAATCTTCTTCTTCCGAGCCACGCCGAGGCTAGGTCCGCCACTTTCGTCAGACATGTTGAAGCTCTCCTCAACTGACCTGACGGGGATAGGGTACACAAGGAGTCAGCTTCAAAGTCTGAAAAATTTTACAGTAGTTTTACAGTTAAAAAACAAGATCTGTTGTGTTCTTTGTTTATTTTGTAGCAAGTTATTTCTGTTACCTGCTGCTTGGATATGAACAGTAAATATTCTACACAGAGTTATTTTTACTATTCAATAGTTAGGTAGAGGAATGACAACTTGGAACATGTGTTAAGCAAAGATAAGATGTTGAAAGACTTCTAATCCAATATTTTCTTTCTACTATTGCAGCTGATAAAGAGGATCGTTTGGTGTGATGCTGAATTGGAGCTCCTGTAAGATTAGAGCACTCAGTGGCTGACAGCTGCATTTAGAGTGACAGGCCAACAAAGCATCCTGTCTAGTCACAGCACTGCATGTGTATGTGTGTTTCTTAGCGCAATTATTAGTGCATAGCAGCATAGTTTGTTATTTTGTGATCCAGTTGCCCCCTGGTTTCTGAGGAAGTCCTAGCAGGATAAACTTTACCTTTACTGCCAGGGGGCCCTGAACAGGGAAGAAATCTGAACAGGGGTTAGCAATTGGGAGGGACTTTGTAAAGTTTGTGTTTGGGAAGCTATGCTATGAAAAGCTTTGAAAAAAAAAGAAAAAATGTTTAGACATTTGTCTCCCTCTCCTAAGCAGCACTTGAATTACTTTGCACATGTCCATAGTAAAAAATGTTGACTCACTTGACTAAGTTATACTTAATGGCCAGCACAAACAAAATGCTTAAGAACCTTGCACAGGTGTGCATCTATGATTGTATGTGCCTCACCATCGGGGGAATACACCATTTTCCAGGCTGGTGGTTTGGCTGCGGAGCCATCGACGCTGGTAACTGGACGCACAGCTACTGGTCAGTGAGGAGCCAGGAGATGGGAAGGGAGTGATCAGCAGGCTGCTCAGAGAAGCTAAAAGGGAGGTGGATAAAGGAGAGGAGAGGATGGTTAGAGAAATTATGAGAGCAAGAATGAGGAGATGAAGAAGAGAAGAGAATAGGGAAGAGATGGAGGGAATGGTGGAAAAAGGACAAAAATGAGTCAGACAGTAAGTGTGTAGGGTTACTTATTCTAAACAACCCATGCATATATATTACCACACAAAGCAAGACAGAAATCTAGAGAATAACTGTCCTTACTAAGACAAGAAGAACCTGAAAACGACAAACAGTTCAGCAAGACACTTTTCCTCAAACACAGCCTGTAACTACTGCATAGTTTTCACATGAGCTCTAATATCCGTAAGCCTTCTAGCAGTCACATGTTGCAGTTGCCCGACAACCCTGGCTTTACACCACGCTGAAATGGAAATGACAACCTACGCGCACGCACATGCATGCACACACAGGAGGTGAGTGAATAATAGCTGATATTGCTTATGAAGACCTAGAAACTTATATGAGACATAGAAAACAAGCTATAAGGAACAGAATTGTAAGGATGAGTTTGTCTCAGAGAGGTATGTGAATGTGTTTGTGTGAGAGTTAGCTAATGAGCTCTCTAGCCCAACTGCAGTGGGGAGGTGGAGAGAGGAGAGATGAGAGAACAAGGCTTGAATTAGAAGCTCATTTAATAGTAGCTGGTTTTGAGAGCTGCTATATTTAATCCTCTGCATGTGACCCGGGTTTAGGCAGAAAGAACAATTCCTGTCATACCAGTCATACCAGTCATGCCAGTGGGTCATGGTGGTGTTTGTAAGAAGGCAGGGTAGGGGGCAGAACAGGGGTCAGTTTCCATTACACAAGGTTTCCGGACCCTAGAGGGCCTGTAAACACCCCATAACTCTGAGTCATCTTCTTTCTTTGTAACTTTCAGTCGTATTACTTTTCACAACAGCAGAGGATTGGGGGATGTATATCTGTTTAACCCTTCATCTTTGGTTTCCATATCCACCCCAGTTAGCCTTGAGAGGGTGCACGTTTGGGTGGTTAAAATGAATGGAAAACGGTGTGCATTTGTGTTTGCATCCCACATGAGTAAAGTAGCAGCTTAAGCACAATCAGCTAAAGTAATAACAAGTGCTTATGTAACTGTTCACACTGACCTTGACCATTCAAGTTAAAGATGGTCAATTATTCTTATCTAAATAACATTTCACATAACATAACATTTTTAACATAACATTTTTTTAAATGAATGGGCTTGCCAGTCAGCCACCCACAGACCGAAAACATTTTGGGAACCTTAACATGTTTGACTAGAAAACTAATGTAAAATAAACTAATAATTTCCTGACCTAGGCTGACTGGCCCACCTTCAAAAATTTTTTTTAAAAAATCTTCAAAACTGCTTTTAACGTGTGAGCATTTTTTAAAATTGTGTATACATTTTAAAGGTGTGAGACTGTTATTTCACTTGTACAGGGTGTGTGAGTATCTTGAAAATCATTAATATTATCTTCTCTGTTCTTTGACCTCTTTGGGGCAGACAAGAACAAATGTCATCCTAATTCAAAGCTCAGCTGTAGGGCTGAAAGCACACCAAGCTGTGTTGAGTGTAGGTCAAGCCAAGCTTTAGTTCCTGATCTTATTAACCTTACCTGATCTTGCAATGCCGCTGTCCCTCTCATCGTGAAGCCCTCGGCCAGGCATGTCCATGGGGTGACTGTGGCCTGGAGGAAGAGAGAAGGAAGATGGAAAGATAAATTCAAAGGTTGATGTAAGGGCAATGACAAGTGTAGGTAAGGTAAAGAGAGAAAGGGTAAAAGGTAGTCAGCTGTCATAAGGAAACAGAGAGGAGAGATGGAAAAAAGTGAAATGGAGAGATGGAGGAAGAGAAAGAAGGAAACAAAGAAAGGAGAGGCAGAAAAATGTGACAAAAAATGTGAGAAACTATGGGACCTACAACCATTAAAAAACGAAAAATACCCACAGCCCAGTGACTTATTCAAAACAACTGTATCACCATTAGACTATGAACAACAAAACTAACACCTACATGTAAGTGACCACAAAAGAGCCTAGGTGTTTGACTTATTTCACCTGTGAAGTGGCTGTTACCGATTTATTCTTCTTTAACCACGAGTGCATCCTTAGTTTCTTAACACCAAAAGCAGGAAGTGCCACAACCAAATGAAATACAGCAAAACTGTTGTAATAGGCCTTTGCTCATTGAGTCACTCTTTTTCAGAATCTACAGCAGCTGCTACTGCATGGTTGTAACTTTCTACAACATATTAAAGTATAAATGTCACAGGGCCCATGTGCTTGTTCTCAAATATCCTTCTTGTCAACACTTTGATGTAAAACTGGAAAATTGTCAATGTTTCTCACAGAAGAGCAGCATTTCAACGTGCAGTTGAAAGCACAGCGCTGGTTGGCATGATTATTGAGGTCATCACAAGCACCTGATGCAAAGCATTTGAGTGTATGTGCATGTACTCCTGTGGCACACTGTGCTTTATGACCATACCAACACTACACAACTTAACACCATGCCAATATAAGAGTGCCCTGAACACTCACACATGGAAAGAGGAATACTGACGAGCTTTCAGTTCAGTATGATATGATGAATAATTGGAATTTCACATTTGTGATGTACTTGGTCAAAGTTGCTCTTATAGAGATTCAGTTGAAGTAAGGCAAGTCAAATGCATTCCCTTTAAAGACTTTATGTTGTGATCTGGATTGTTCTGTGTATAATATATGCACACATACCTACAGATACTTTCCTTACTCATCGAGAGAGACATCCTTTCCATTTCATTAAGATATTTTTGAGGTAATTTTATCACTTTATTGATAAAAGGAGATGAAAGAATGAAATGGGGAGACAGATGGGGAAGACCTGCGGTAGTTGGTCCCAAGCTAGACTCGAATCCAGGAAGCCCCTTATGAGACCAAAGTTCCAGGAGTGCGCCACCACATCCCCAATTATTTCTTTAAAGAACTTAAATTAATTGATAAATGGGCATGGTTTATATATATACTTCTTGCAGAAGCAATACAGTGGTTGCTGTACTGCAGGTATAAAAAAATGCGGACATAACACAGGTAAAAAAGCAAGTTTTAGTGAATATCATTAGTAGTGATAGACGTCTGATGATACCTTACTGTGCTCACCTACACTATACCATATTTTAGCAAGTGGAGTTGGGACTTAAAAATTGCTGGTTTAAATACCACAGAGAATGTCAGTTAAATAATTATTCCTCATCCTTCAACAACTACCGCAAAGGTGCCCTTGAACAAGGCATTTTCCCACCAGCTGCTCAGGTGGAGCAGCTCAGCGACCAACAGCAGACTGTGTAACTTTGTGTAGCTACGTGGATGTAAGCAAAGTTATTCCAGACTGAGTATATGAATATACTGGTAAATGCGGCATCATCAAAAGGCTTGCAAGACTGAAAACAAAAGCTTACAATTGCAAAGTCCAATAGTCCAATAAATACTGGAAGAACACTGATGTTGTCTTTTCTGGTTATTAACGTGCACATAAAACAAAAAGTATTTGCTCAACTATCACAGTGACTAGCAAGACAAGTTAGTGAAAGCAAAGTAGGGGAAGAACACAGATAACAAGGAGAAGTAACTGCTAAGATTGAAACAAGCTACAGCCACCAACACCAGTGAGAACCCATGCACACCTTTCTGCATCATACACCTGAAGGCCTGGGTCAGATAGTTCTGGCAGCCACATTTATTTGAGAAAAAATAACAGCTGACAAGTGATATTGTGTGATTCACTAAACATCAATTTGTGTTGTTTAAGTTGCCTATTTCAAGTGAACTGACATTTATAAATCATATTCATGGCTCATTTAATGGTGTTAATGTCTTTGAGAAGGCCAGAGCACTGCATTTCCTCATTATTTGGTGCCACTTTTGAACTGATTCTAGGGAAAACAGGATCTTGTGTTTGAAGAAGAACATACCAAACATGTCTGGTGGTAACGACCTCATGTAATATTTTTGCGGCTTCTATCTGACCCAAGTTATTTACAGACGTGCTGTGATATTGCATGCTATTACTACTGCTACTGAAGAATCACCACACAGGAATGCAGCCACTGAGAGTCAAGGCCTATACAGTCACTACCGCTGCAATTACAGCCTACACACACACATGCAACTGACACACATCAGCTGTGGCCAGTTTTAAGCGCCAACCTGAAAAGAAAGATGCGCTCTTGATGAGGCGCAGAGGGCCCTGTTCAGAGAAGGCCCGTCGAGGGCTGCAGAGCTGAGGAAATCCTGCGCAGCACAAATGAAAATATGGAATAGAAAAAGGGAAGAAGAGAGAAAAAGGACAAAAAACATGAACAGTGGTTAGTGAATGAGTGAGGAGGAAAGCTAGCTGCCTCCCATTGTCTGTCCTCTCCAAGTAAACAGCTGGGTTACAGGAAATGTTTAGTCTGGAATAAATATTCACCATCATCTGTGGGTACATTCAGTCAAACAAGAAAGCTGGTATCGCTCACAGAAAAGACACCTAATCAGACATTAAATTATGACAGGCTTTACATTTCCGATGGGTACAACTTGATCATTTGTCTTTTCTGTGAGGGAGACTCAGAGAGAATGCACAAGAGAATAGATTTTGCCAACAGTTCTTTATGCTTTTAAAATATTCTTCTTTCTATGATATGTGGTTTCACTTTCTCAGACAATACATTTTTTTAACACATTCTGACCAGCAGTAACAAGTAGAGTCACCAATAGATACCAGTTGTAGTCACCAGTATATCTGTGAGTCATGGCTGAGTCACAGATATACTGAAACAAGTGTTTGATAACAATTGAATATGCAAATCTGCTGAGAAAACTGGTGCTTGTGAAACCAGTTTGATCATACTCCGGCTGTTCGTGAGGTTAGCAGAGGGGAGCAGTAAGGGAGAGCTGTTGGCAGCGTCTATATAGCCTGGTTTGTATTCATAGAGGAATGCTAAGGAGTCAGAAGCGAAAAACAAAATCAGGTGATTCTTACTAAGAAACTTCAACTCTGCAAACTAAACACCAAGTGAATTTCAGAATGTACATGTCTAAGGGTGTATATACACTCAAAATTTCTAATACAGACAATTATTTCTCCATTCTTTTTTTCTTAAAGAAATATAAGCATTGATAGATAACTGAAGCCACATAAGAAACTAAATCAGATATACTGAATATACTGAAATACATTCCCCTACATGGCCTTTCAAGGGAAAAGTAACTACACTGATTATTTGGCAATTATCTAAAGAAAAACTAAAATATCACCAACTTTTACCTATTATTCAAAAGTTTTCTGAAGACAAATGAAAACAGGAGCGCCGTCATTGGTGGCTAAAGGAGGTTTGGCATGACACTGGGTTTCTGTGGTTACCTATGTTCCCTAGGAGACTGTTGGGCCCGGTGTTTTGATCAGGCCTTAGTGTGTTGCTGTCCTGTCCAATGAACTCTAGGCTGTCTTGTAACCTGCACAAAATCAAAAGACCGGGAAAAAAAGTTAGGCATATTCAGATGACTTTGTAGCAAGAAAAAAGTGTGAAAGTGTATCTGTATCTGCTGGCTAATGGAAGAAGCTGTCATATGAATTAGAGCAAGAAATGCTGTTAAGCATGTGTGCTTACGTGTTGAGACTGCCATACACACTGCCTCCCGTCCTGGCGGTAAAGACCTTGCTCAGCATCAGCTGAGGTGGCGATCTGATACAACGATAGCATAGGGACAAAGATCATCAGCATGTGTTCTCAGTTCATGTGCTTCTGTACAATTGCGCCTCTTTTTTGCCCAACTTCCTTTATCTCTTCTTCATCAGCTGGAAAAAGCCATTGATGCTTCTGTATTCTCATTACCTGATCTGGTGGATTTTTAGCGTGGAACCTTTGTAGCTCATCGCCACAGAGCCAAACATCATTTCCCCCAGCATCACCACATCAGATGAACACCTAGAACCCTGGTGAGGAGAAGGGAAGAACACATGTTTGATGCTGTTACCCTTGAAGGGCAATGAACTTCAAGGTTAACTCAAGATTTTGTTGTCTGTACAATGTTACTATTACATCAAGACACAAGAAATATATACACTCAAACTGCAAGAAAGTAAATATATGAATTTGTAGTCAGAAGCAAGTAAAAGATAAGTGTTACCTGGAAGCGAAGACCCGGCTCTTTGGTTTCCTTGGTTTCTGAGGTGCAAGAGGAAGAGCTGTCAAGGGAACTGCTGCTGCCTCCAGTAGGACGGAGCTGGCAACATTTCCCAAACATCTTAACCTGGCCCTCAGTGCTCTATAAGGTAATACAAAAATAATATTAATATAAATAATATAGGCCAAATACCATGGACAGGGGCTCATCAAACTTTTCAATAGTTCTCAAGTAAGCTCCATCAAAATACTGTAATACACTTAAAGAATACACAATCCTCAATTTAAGCCCATATAGATTAAAGTTTAACAGGTTGTCTTGATGATGAAAAGCACAATTTTACTGCTTTCTTTGCAACCATTAGGGATGCAAGCAAAGTCTAAAAGCATCTGAGAAAATAAACAACTACTAAAGTTTAATCAGCTCAGTCAGGGTTGGTCCCATTCAAATGTTGTATTGAGAAGGCTATATTTATAGTTTAATCATAGTTGTTATTCACTTTTAATCTTTGATATTAATTTTGGAATATAAAAATAGAAAAAAAAATTAAGAAGAACTCACATGCAGACATGCATGTGTTTACATGTTAAACGACTTGAGCCCTTTATTGTGGGGACAGCCCAAATACATTGGAATAGATAACAAAGTCAAGAGGGTTTTATTGCACATGAGGTTTTAGTTACAAAGGCCTCTGCAAACATAAACAGTATTAGGGAAGCTGACATCACTTATAGAAATGCAAGTTTTCCTTCTTTTTTTACCCAGATGCCCTGGTATTTATAACAAGTCACAAATATAAAACCTCACTGGACCATATCAAGTCAACTTCTTGATGGAAAAAAAAAATTAAGTTGTATTGTTCAGGTCAAAAACCATAAAAACCTGATCCAGAGGGTCTTGTGTAAACAGCAAACTAAAAGCAATATGAGCTCAATCAGCCTGTGTCATGTGCCTTCTTAACTTGGCAGCCTATTCAAGAGGAATGCATTTGGAAGGGCAGGGAGTGGAAGAGGGGGAGGGTGTGTGTGTGTGTGTGTGTGTGTGTGTGTGTGTGTGTGTGTGTGTGTGTGGGCGTGTTTTCAGCTAGGCTCTGGT
>JAOWBC010000182.1:9976372-9989705 GCA_028566105.1 Hypoplectrus providencianus
TGTGTGTGTGTGTGTGTGTGTCTGACCTGACATCCCAGAGCTGCTCTCAGAAATCCCAGGACAGTGGGCGAGGTAGGAGCCGCTCCTGTTATTATCATCCTCAGTCTCCCGCCGAGGCTGGCCTGCACAGAGAGGAAACATCATCAGTACAGAGGGGGCTTCACTTAATACTTTTCCATCTACAGATTCATTAAAAAAAACAAGTATTAAGAGGTGATGATAATCTCTCTTTCTCTATCTGGCTCATACTGTACTGCCAGTGAAGGGGTCCAACATAAACACACACTTATCTGTCAAAGTTTGAACTTTTTGGGCTTTGTACATCAGAGATTTCTGGATCTCTTTTTCTCTGTGCTGGTTTGAAGTTGCTGTGTCAACAATCAGGATTTAGCAACATCTAAATCTGTTGACAGTTGGTGTGCTGTTGTGCCACTATCAATAAATCCAAACACAACACACCCAACAGTAAATGATAGCAAAATTGTTTTTGTTAAAAACTACATAATTGCACACAGGACATTTGGAAGGTTAACTTTAATATCAAGATTTTCTTTCCCCCCCCTCGTACCTAAAAATTGCACTTAAGTACAGTACTTGGGCAAATGTAATGAGTAACATTTATCCACTGGCGTTACATGCAAATGTAACTATTTACCTGAATCTTACTGAAGAAGATTTTGTCCCAGATGCTGTCACTGCGAATGATCCCCCTGCTGACTTCAGCACCTTTTCTTTTAGCAGCAAAGTTGAGCAGCCAGCGCTTCAACGGGCTGTTAGCCTGGCTGAAGATCTGCAGAGGAGACAGGGACAAAATACACATACATTTGGTTGGACACAAGTTCTTCTTAGTGTAGCCGTTGAAAACTTGTGCATTTATTTAAATTTATTGCCCCAAAATGATCACAAAGCAGGTAAAACCACCTTAAAAAAACACACAAAAAATGTCACCTTACTCTTACACTTGGATCAGATTTTAGGTTTGATCAGATTTAGAGTTTAGGTTTTTATTTCACAACATACATTCCCTAACCCTAACCATAACTTCATTCTATCCATGAACCACTGTTATAATACAGGATGTCAAACATCTTAACACATCAGTGTCCGTGTTTTATTCCCCTACCTGTTTTCAAAGCTTATTTACCTTTTTCTTGGGAATTTCAAGAAAATGCCAGAAAAAACAGAAATTGGTTCATCGCCAGCAGAACAAGAAGACCTCTGTTTCTTTAAAAACCCTTTATTTTCATCCCTGCATCTCACCTTGTCATACATGCGGTTGAGCAGGCGAGGCACCACGGGGAAGATGGTCGGTCGCAGCGCCTTCATGTCATCTGGGAGGAGACGGATGTCCCCCTGATAGAACCCGATCCGTCCTCCATGGCAGTACACCACAGACTGCAGAGACAGACACAGGCAGTGAGCTTCATTATGAAAGCTGTCTGGTCTTTTACAAAAATATATAACAATACGGGGGTTAAATAATTAGAGATTTGAGGTAAAACACAACTGATGGAAAGTCATTTTTAATCAGATAACCATCTGATCTGCATACAAATTCATGTATCAGTGACTGACACGCACTTTCCCACACTCTAAAATATCACGTTATTGCAAAAAGAGGAACCTAATAAGTTCACACATGAGGGTTTCACTGTTCTATTGTTGGATCAGGTCAAAATCTTAAACAGAATTTCTTAACTCCAGCTCTCAGATAAACCTTGGTTTAAAAATGTTCAATAGATCCCACTTGAATGTGAAAAGTAAAAGAAGAATGCAGGTTAAAATGACTTGAGTAAAGTAGGAGTATCTCAAGCTCTGTGTTGCTTTCTACCACTGGTTTCTGTCTGGGATATTCTTTTACCATAAATAGACAAATGCACTCTCTACATATGTTAAGGATTCACTTCTGTGTTTAAGAGGATATATACAAGCTCATAGAGAATTGACTTAAAAATTGACTCATTATTCAGTTACATGAGGGAAATGTCTGTGCTGCTACTTCTTTTTTTTCATCAGGATGCTGCATGGAAAAGGGGAAGTGAAAGGGTTAATCACAATTTCATAACTTTGATTAAAATAAAAAAAACAAAACATATAAATCAGCAAAGAAAACTGGTGTGAAGTGTGAATATTTGTGTACAAACTACAGATATCTTTCAAATGAGAATTTCTCTCAGTTCAGTTCACTTTGATTTTCAGTGTTTTTTCACACGCACACCACTAACACCGCTATCGCCACATGCCTTTTCACAAATCATAATCAGTCACATCCACAGAAGGAATATAGAGATATGAGTGAGGGATTAACTCAACAAATCTTTCTGTTGTCAAAGGGGTTGTGAACCACATGTGACCCTGTTCCTGTTTCTGAAGCTGAGGACACAGCCAGGCAAGAGGTCCGCACTTTTTTTTTAGCCTTTGATTGAGATGTAGATGCAGTCAGAAATGGAGTGGTGTGTTTGTGTGTGTGTGTGGTCGAGACTCTCGAGATTGTGTCTTAATTGTGTGATCTGATGTGCTGCTTTCTGGGGAAGTTAGGTGGTTTCCTGTGTCTGAGTCTCACGCTGTAGACTACTCTGTCTCTGCTTGCACTGCAGGCAAACAAACCAGGCTGGTTCAACCTGATGCAACCCTGGTTAATAGTGCACAGATGGCATGCACTTGACAAGACATGCACATATATTATATACCTGATGATCAACTTAATAAAAAAAAATACATTAGACACTGATACTTGCTGGTGTTACAAAAAAACAACAACCTCAGGATGGAATATTGAAGCTACACAGTGACCACAATGTGACGTTTGCCTCTAACTGAAACATTTTACTTTCTATGATCAGTTCGATTTGTAAAAATGTCAAACCCTGAAAATCAAGTTGCTAAAATTCCTTTTTGGTATCATTTTTTGAAAAAGCAGCACTTCATTTGTTCTCAGTTAACTGGATTGGAGCCACTCCAAGCTGACCAAACTACCAATGCATCTGGTGTATGACGATAAGAAAGACAAAACAGGAAAAGATAGAATGGGTGCAGAGCGGGGCCGTTAACAGCACAGTGGATGCTTCCTGTGTGTCATGTGTTTGAGTATTGTTGTTGAAGAGCCATTTCAAGCCTGTATTTGACAGGTGACTATGCAGACACAAACGCCAAAAGTCCCTGAAACAATCTGATGCATCCTTCCCTGCTATTGTTTGGTTGATGTGGATATCACTGCACATGTGTGTTTTTCATGTATGCTAGAGGAACAACTGTCCTCCAAATTCAGTTAATCTATATGCAATAAATCAATCATCACATGATTTATTATGTTCCTTTAAAAGGCCAGTTCATGTCATCAGGTTAAGGGATTTTTGGGAGAAATTTGAGTCCGTGGACATGTAAATGCTGAACAAGTTTAGGGAACATACGCATGTCTAAGTAACAAGGCGAGCATCTGTTTGGCAGCTGTGCTGTCTGATAAATGGACAACTTTGCTTACTGACTAAAATGGAAACCAAAAATGTCTAGTAGTTTTCCACAGTGGAACAGTCTCTTGCAAATGGTGCATGTTCTCAATCCTGTGCCCATAGGTCTAAAAGACCCAAAAAAAACTGAACTGAAGGAATGTACTTCAGTATGCAAGCTTTGGTAGGAGGTACAGTAGAGGAGAAAGGTGATTACTGATCAGCTGCAGAAGAACAAAGGTTATAGAGGAACTGGGTAAATGTGTTAATATGATCATGTGGCTTAACAGGGTTTCTCTTAAGAACATGGTTTCTTATGTGCCAATAAGGGCGTGGGTGTGTGTTTTGGTAGATTAAGAAATGATGCAACCCTTGGCTCCAACAAATGGCATGGCATTCATCATTAGAGTTGGAAAACGAAACTAAAGGAAAAGGGGGGAAACTGAGAGCAGAGACACTCCCTCCTTCCCACTCATTCTCCATCCCACACATTAAATCACTTCTAGTGAATGCCTTCAAAGGCACACAGATCCTTCCTCTGCTTCCGCCACACTGCTTGTCTCCGGTCACATATTATTATCTCATTCCTGTGGTCAAGTAAGTCAGATCAGCGTGTTTACCTCAATAAGCCTCTCGAACATGTGAGCCAGTGGCAGAAAGGAAATGAGACAATCATCTTGGTTGGGAAAAATGACTTTCTGCAGGAGACAGAAGGAAAGAAGACATCAGATAACAAAATTCAAGTTCCAGAGAGTAACTGTAGAGAACTGTCAGAATTAAGTGAATGATTTCTGGGGGATTGTCACAGAACAATTCCTGGGAAAGGATTAAAGATGACACTCACGTCTGTTACTTTGAGGAAGCCTGAGAAATCTGCCACCACGTTCCCATGGCTGAGCATCACTCCCTTTGGGTTTCCTGTGAGAGCAGACAGAAAACACATGCAGCAACATTATTGGAGGGAAACTCACCCTCACCTGCCTGAGGGTCATGCAGTCATCTGAGCAATTAGACATGGAAAAATACACCTGAGTTTTTCTTACACAAAAATTTTTTTTTATTTTACTAACTATTGATGTTCAATGTTGTCATATAATATAAAACATTTTAGCGCAGAAATAGTGAACAATAACTTGAATTTGATAGATTACATGAGTTTGCTTTTTTAAAGTGAGAGGCTGATCTCTTTTTATTATCACCTCCACCACGGAGGTAATAGGAGGTAATGTTATACATATTTTTCTGACCATGAAGTCCTTAGTTATTTCTTTCTCAACACGTGCTTTTATTGTCCACTTGATATATTCTGTATTGTCTTACTTTTAAGATGGCAGAAGAGATGTCAAACTAATATATAGAATAGAAATAAACAAAACAAAAAAACATACTGAGGCTGAAGCTAGCAATGCAGTCAACATAACAGAGATGCTAATTTTACTAGTGTCATCCCAACATACATGAATTCAACATCATCCGTCAAGTGTGAAATTTGGAATTGTAAGACTGATGCTATTGCCTTGGCAGAGGTCTCCAACTGCTTTTCTAGTTATTATAATGATTTAACCTTCTTTCATTGTTTTGTTACTTGAAAAAACATGATCCATTTAAAATAATTACGCCTGTTGATAAATCAAACCAAGTATATTAAGTAGTTGCAGTTAAGTAATTCATCAATATTGAATGGTCTGAAAACTTGGTCTGTAAAAACGCACAGTATATATGCTTTACATCTGAGGTAAAGAAAATACATGCAGTGAAAGGAATCATTTCCAAAATCATTTAACATTAAACCATTATTTTTAAATAATCACTTTAGCTTTATATACATTTGCCACTATTTCAAGGGAAACATCAGAAATGATGATGTCACAATTTTAAACTGATGTTTAAAACGAAAGATTAACACACAAAAAAAAAAAGAAAAAGAAAAAGAAAATCCCTGAACAGGGTTTTTGTGAATGTTTGGCAATTCCTACAACAGACTAAAATGACCATTTTGTATTCCCAGGCACTGCATGTTAATGCAAACCAGAGCCTTTTCTTCCACCCACACTCTGAAACAGTGTTCCTCTTTCCAGACGTATCATCTGACTCCTGCAGTGTTGGTCATTGGCTTGAAGCTGAATAGATGTTGCAACAACGATGAAGGGAATTCTTGGGAAATGGAAAGTGATGTGTAATAACGTTAACCCCATGTTGGAGGGGCTGCGTGGCCCTCTCTAAGCCAGCAGGTGGCAGTGTGATCAGACTCTCTCACTTGTAAAATGACACCAGTGTGTCCTCACATGAACTGCTTTTGTTCCCCTGTCTGTAAGTCGTTGGATAAGACTTCCCCCCTGCTAAAGAAACGTTTCCTCACATAGATGTGCCGCCTTCTGACATTTCAGAATCCGGAGAGGAAAGTGGATTGATTTACAGTAAATGGTTGTCTTTCTGTCTCCCCTCCAAGTATTTTTAGAAAAGAAAATCAAAATGCTTCATACAAGAATGAACATAATGAGTTTCAGGCTCCTCCTTAGAGGTTTCCTAAAAACCTTCCATTTACCAAGAGAGCCCGAGCTTTAGAAAACAAATGTGCTTTGAAGAATGTAAAGTATTTATTGCTGTGGAGTCATACTATTCATTTTGTTGATGCATTATGTGCCTTTTTTAAATTGCATATGAGTTGTCAAGAAATGCTTCTTACATTAATCAACAGCACAGACAACATTATTAGAGCTCTTAGGGGTGATCCCAGGGTGATCCCATGGGAAGTGGAAAACTGCCTTAGCTCAGCAGTGTCAATGAAATGCTTTCCACTGAGGATCAACAACAGGCTAGCAGCAGGTTGTCCTGTCCAAGCCTGATCATGCACAAGCAGTGTTAGATCAGTTAAAATTAAAGTGTAAATGTAATGGTGACCTCTCCTCAAGTCTGACCTCTGGAGCTCTGTTGTTTTCTATGTTTGTCTGAAATCCTGCAGAGTAAAGAGTCAGAGAGCTCCTGACTGTATCTAAGGGGGCAGCTTCAGGTCAAGTAAGTGCAGGGGTTCATAAGCAGTATGTAGCATTGCTTGGACTGCTGTCACAGTGAGGGAAACCTTGTTTAAGGCGTGGTTGTCAACTAACAAATTTGGGACATGCTGTCTTCCTTGACTTGGCATCGTGCCGTACAGGAAATGCTTTGAAGGGGGGCAGGGAGGCACTGATCCTCACAGGAGCCAGTTTAACAGAACCACAAAAAAGCATTCATCATGGACATTTTAAGATAGTTATTGGCCTAGTTTTTATGTGTTAATTTGTCTTATTCCTGAAAAAAAGATTTAACATATGTGATTAGCTCTGCTGTTGACCAACTGCATCATCTATGTTTCTGAATGACTTCTGTGTGGTTTTCTCATTAAAAAAAAAAAAAATATATATATATAAATATAATACGAGTCACGTATTACCTGTGGTTCCACTGGTGAAACACACAATGGATAGGTCGTCTGGTGCTGGTGGCTGTGAAAAAACAAGTATTCCCATATGACTTTTCATTATGTGTACTTCTTCACAGTGACCTGTATTACAGTAAAACCCATCACTAGAATTTTAGGAATGTCAAATGCCTGTTGTATTTGTAGTTATTGGCACTGTCACATTACTCTGTGTTTTTACCAAGAGCAGTACATGCAGTGTTCATGTGCAGATTGCCAAAAAGCTGTCGAATCATTTTTAAAAGACCATGTTATGCACTCACTATTGAAAGTGATTTACTCTGATTTTTACTCTGAGAAAACAGTGAATGTGAATGGGTTTTTTTTTTTTTTTTTTTTTTTAATTGCAACACAGTATTCTGTTGTTGATTAGACATAATACATCCTCAGTTGACTTGCAAGTTTTGTAAACTGAGTGCATATTTGCACCAGTAGCAGTCGTGACTCTTGTTAATTTACAGTGAAAACAAGACTCAACAGCCACACTAGTGGCTCTTTCAGGCTGGACAAGGCTAAATGCTGGATGCGAATATTCAAATTGACACTACAAACATGCTGATTCTGACAGATGAACATGTATTGTTTAACATATTCGTTGCATCAGTTTAGCATGTTAGCATGCTAATATTCTCCCATTTGCATGACATTTAGGATATGATAATTTTTTGTGGATCATTTATATCTGTTGTTGTTATATCTAAAATGTTGTTGTTTTTGTCTTTGTGTCATGTAATCTTGAGGTTTTTTTTTTTTTACTTACTATAGGTTTTCTGTGATTCTCTCTGCCCAGAGCCTGTAAAAAAGCAACATAAAAATCACTGTTACTCGTGGACATATCTCATGCATAAATAATATGACCATGACATTATCAGACATATCTTAAGTGTTATTTTCTATGACATTTTGTAATTCATAGACATAGATTTGGTGATTCTATGCTCATGCTTGAAATACAATATCTAGAAACTCCTTGATATTGTGCATTTGTGTACACTTTCTTGCAGAATGTTTGATTTAAAGTGTTCAGTAGCATTTGCAATAAGTCCTCTCTTGTCTTTTAATCCACCTGGAAAACTGGACTAACTGGGTGTCGGTCACATTGGCACAGGTCAGATGTTTTTGTTAATCACTGCAGAAAAATGACAGCTATGTAAACATGTGGCTGCATGCTAAAGTACTGCCCTGCAAATCACCTCTTTGGAATGTCCAAATCAGACTCTAAAACCCTTGTGTATTATATCTAAAAGTGTAAAATGTTTTCCCCTTCTCTTGCTATTGATTGAAAGGGGTAAAATAAAAAAGAAATGGTATCCTTCATCAAGTGGCCTTGTGATTGTCTCTGCTGTGATCTGCTGAACCAGTTTTACATGTCTGTTTGTTGTCACGATGCTAGTGAAGCATTAATATTTACAGAAATGAAAAGAGCAGTGAAGTTATTATAAAGGCACACATCAAACATAGAGGCATAACAACACATAACTACATTTTTTGGTACTTTGTTTGTGTGTGTGTGATCTTGTTTTGTCTTGTGAAATGTCCCATAGTCAGATTCTTCAGAAGCAGAGAGGACTTGATAAAGATCTCACCTAACATGCACCATAAACAACTCTGAGGGCTGCATTCATCTGCTGACAAAATCTACACCCCAGTTTGTTTTGACTGGTTGTTCAGTCTGTGCACATTTGAGAATCTTGATTCCTACTGAACTATAAAAAGCATGGCGTTGCTGTTCTCCCGCATGACAGATGTGAAACCACACAGGATTGAGCTCTAGCGTATGTTTCACTAGACATATAATCCATAATTTTTTAAAATAAAAGAAAAATTAAGGCAGAAATATTGAATGTAAACATATTATATACATATTGTATATGTTTTATATTGCCAGAAATAGCATGAAAAGCCCAAAAAACCTATTTTGGCCTGGTGTAGTTTATTTCTCTATGTCAAAGATCCCTATTGTCCGAAAAACTGTTACATCCCCATCCGACTGTTAAAGGCAGAAACATCATTGGTATGTATGAGGTTTTGGGGTATTTTTTCTCTCATAACACATCCTCCTTTAAGATAGTTGAAGGAATTCACCCAAAACAAACATTTGGCTGCATATTTTACGATATTTTGTAGATTTATCCTAATTTCACTAAAAGTAAGAATCCAATTATAGCACGTAAAACTATGAACAAAGTCTAAACCTTATCACTGTATAGCTGGAGAGCTCCCCTCCTCCTACACAATATAACATGTTCAATGTTGCTGTTAATATGATTAGATTCAGTATTTTGTCTTCAAATACTCATTTCCATTAGGAATGTATGAAATCTTTTAAACTGTTTTTTTTCTCATGCTTAATCTCAACCTCAGGTACACAGACAGTAAACTTTATAGTTCTATTCCTACCTTTTTTGTGAGGTTTTTTTTTTCTTTAACAGAGGAGTTAGTGTATATATAATTCATACCCTGATTCATGCAACCATTTGATCTTCAATCTTCATCCTATTCACTTAGTATCCACCATCAATGCTTTCCTAATAAAATCACCATCCTTATTCTTAAAGATTATTTTTAATCACATTTCATATAACCTTGTTAGATGCTATTTTGATGACTATATCTCATCATTTATCAACCTGTTTCTGATGTCTTGCTTTAGAAATGCAATTCATTAAATAAATGATCCACATGCACTACAGTGTTTTGTGCATATTTTCAAAGAAGATGGTTCTGCAGTGACCAAGGCTTATTTACTACAGTCCACTTCCCCTGAATAGTCCAGAGAGTGCTGCAGGGATGAAGTATTGTTGTAGGTCAACATAGATGTTAGGATCACTCTGGTTGCCTCAACAAACAGCAAATGGATTTTTTTACACTTGATTTTGGAACATTGTAGATAAATGAAACACATCAGCAACCACCTTTATTGTAATGTGTTAAGGAGAAAAATATTTCAAAATTGAGGGAGATATAACTGATGTATTTTATGTTTTGAGACAAAACATTAAAGCCTCCTGTAGCACTCTGTAAGGAGCTTATAGAGACACAGCAAAATGTATCCTAAGCTTTAATGGTGGAAATGAGTTTGGACATCAAGAAAGAAAATATAAATATTTGATAACCTGCAGCAAACCTCAAAAATGAATCGGCTTTACATAAAAGCTGACAGCGATGGATCAGGCATCAGAAAAGTACCGTTCTTCAAATTATAGTAAATATCAATCAAGTGTAAATAGCATTACACTAGTTGTACATGTCGTACCTCGACTTCCTGCAGGGCCTGGATGTGGACGCCGCATCGCTGGCCGTGCTCCACGAGGGCGGAGTCAAAGTCATCCATTAGGATAATTCTTTGCAGGTTCGGAGTCTCCTTCCGCTCCACGTTCTCCAGAAGTACCTGAGCTTTCTCTACTTTATCACAGATGACTGTAGAGATGTCAGCTGAAATGACACAGGCACACAAGAGCACATGCACCCTTGTGTGAATATCAGCAGAATAAGAAATGAAAAGGAACACAACAAAACAAAACAAAACAAACAAAACAAAGGCACAGATGTGGAGCGGGAATTCAGCTGAAATTTGCGGTCAGTTCAGAACAAAGCCAGGCCTGTATAACCACTGTTTGTAAGGTGAATAGTCAAGACCTTATCGCTGCTGACTACTGTTGTGTTTGTGTGTGTTAGCATGGCTGCCAGTTAGCAGTTACATGAGTAATATGTCCGTGTGTGTTCTTACCAGTGTTAATGATGAACCGTATGGCGTCTGGGCCCAGTGTGTCGTAAAGAGGAACCACCACCATGGAGTAGGTGTAGCAAGCTAGCTCTGAGATGATCCACTAAAAATGTCAGGAGTCAAAGGTCAGGGGTCAGAGTTCATTTATCTGTGGCGACAAACTTGTTAATCCAAACATATACTTCTGATCCTAAAGTTATGTTACATTTTAATCACAAACACTGAAACTGAAACCACTTAGAGTGACTAACATAATACTACAGTAGACTAGTTACATGTATGTTGTCTGAGCAAATGGGTGAAGTAGGGAGACCATAAATACAGTTTGCCAAAAATACCAGGATGATCTGACCCACAACCCTTTGCATAGCATGCATATTAAAGTTAAAGATGCCATGTAACTATTAAGAGTGAGCTCACCTCTGGCCTGTTTTGGGCGAACACTCCAATGAACTGGTTGGGGTTGGGCTGGCAGCCCTGGTGCAGAAGGCCTGAACCCAGATGCTCAGCCCGAGCCGTGACCTGTGGAGTTGAAAACAGGAAAACAGGACAACAATTGATTGGACCAGGTGGACTAAAAAGAAATAATGGAGCTTGTCATCTCGGCTTTCTGAACAATAGACCTTTGTTCCACCTCATCTGCTTTTCCATTTCTTTGGAAACTGTTGCGGTAAGAAACAGGAATGTCCCTTCGTCTGTGTATTCTGTGTTTGAGCTCAGTTTGTGTCAGTCTGACATTGGTAGTTTATTCTCTGTCATGCCTCAGATATAAAACACAAAAATGATCTCCTCAATTTTAACCCCATTTTGAAAGACATCCAGGGTTTTCATTTCTGGAGATAAGCGTGGTCATCTATACGTAAACTGTTGCAATAACGAAATGTTACTTCTCAATTTACTGTGACTGGAAGAGCAGAACAAGAAAATGCCTGCATGTGTCTGCAACAGTCTTGCACAATATTTTCCGATTTGACTTTCTGGGAATTACAGTGCAATGAATGAACAGAAACCTAACTTCCACCCGCCACTGTCTTGTGAGGTGACATGATGTCATGTTTTAACATATGTCATTCCCTCCTCATACAGCCTTTGGCATTGCTTTACTATTGTAATGCAATTTCCTAAAAGATGAAATGATGAGGCAATTAATTGTTTTCAGAAATAAAAAATAAAAAAATATTTTTCAATAACGTATTTATCTTTGTTTGTAAGAGTATTTGCTTCAACAGTTTTTGGAACACCCTAAGACTAAATAATGAATTGGCTACAATGGAAAATACCTGGCAGCAATGCAGCTAACTAGCTCCTTCTTGTAGAAAAATTTTACAGCACATGATCGATCATGTTGAAGTGAAACTTGAAGTAGTTGAAACAAAGGCAACAAATTCACCTGTGCACAGAGTTTTAACACACTTGCATTGCTGCCCCAATGACATGACAACCTGGCATGTCTCTGAACTGACCTCATGTGCATCCATATAATAATATTTATTTCTGCTGGTATTCATCTGAATATAGCAATGTTTGCAGACTGCAGTTTCTTCAGGGGATTGTCATGGTTGTGTCAGTCTTGGTTGCAGTGCTGAATTTGGTACTAAAGTGCTGACTTACACTGTTACCTAAATGGACTGGCTGGGAAAATAATGGCTGATCAAGTGTCATTTGTCATCCTTGTATGAAATGTTATGCATGAATGTCTACATTTTTAGCTAAGGTGCACAATTGAATTTTGATTTAGCTGAATTTGTTTTTAGCTTTTGCATCCTGGGCATTTTTTTCAATCTCACTCCCTCTCTCCATTGTGTCTCTCATTCTAATGAGGAGATAAGGTGTCTCCTGAGTGGCTCTTACCTCTTTGTAGGATATCCATTTGTAAGGCTGGTTAGGGAGTCGTGAGCCTAGGCAAGGTCCATCACCTGTTGATCACACAGAGAAACTTCAGAATGGTGACGGAATTATAAAAGATATGATGTAAACAGATAAAGTTAGATACTAGTTCTGTGCTTCCTGGTGTGTCCTGGGGATTAATAAGTAACTCTAAAAACTATTCTGAACTACAATCTGAACAGTTATAATATCAAAAGTCAACCCATGCGGGCTGCCGTTTACTATGCAACATTTAGCTGTCTACCCCATATGGTTCACTTTTACAACTCCTGGCATTTTCAGTGAAAAATCTCTATAGTTTGCTATGACTGATATTCAGAAGTCACAAAGTATAACTTATGAAAGTAAGTCTAATGTGTGTATTGTTTGCTCACAGGTTTGCCATAGAAATAAGGAAATACAGGTTTACAGCTTGATTCCATAAAACACTGATCATGCAAGAGCAAACAGACAGTAAGCAAAAACCCTGACCTGCTGTCAGGACATCCTCTGGCTTTAGAAACTAGTGATTCATTTTGATGTGCCACACTTGAATTCCAAATGAAAATAGAATATTTTTCTAAAAATGGTTGGAAAAGTGAGTCACTTCCCAAGATGAATTCAGGTGTGGTTGGAGTGCCGATAGGTAGGAAGATCTGCATCGTGACTCAGTCACTTAGTCACATCCACTCCCTGGCTCAGAGCCTTGTTACCGTTAGCATCACCTTGGCAACAAGAGGATTAACTACCTCGAGAATAAAATAAAAACTGAAGGTCTTTTGATAGTGTCTACAAAAAAAATGTGTGTGTGTGTGTGTGTGCGTGTGTGTGTGTGTG
>JAOWBC010000182.1:10007694-10021716 GCA_028566105.1 Hypoplectrus providencianus
GGACATTTTTATGCCCTTTAAACCGCCGTGTAACCCGGGGGTGGGGGTGGTTAGAGCGGAGCATGCCGTGCTCTCCTAGTTTTGCCGGTAGGCCGCAGGATTTCAGCACCCCTATCTACTGGACAGCTCCATCCAATCAGATGCTGCCATTTGAAGCGCGTCATCCTTCCTCATCCTCTTCATCCTCCCTCCCTCCATCACCGAGGCATGGCGGAGGACATCACAGACGAAATGCTGAGTTTAACAACCGGCTTCTTGGCAAACTGGTGTGTTTGGTTATAAATAAGAGGCATGTGATGTCTGTTACAGCCTCGAGCAGATGAAAACACAAGATACATCAGGAGATCTTAGAAAGGAACGCTTGTCTTGTTATCTGTTTTTTTTTCTATCTCTGGAATGACGTGTGTCCGGATTCCACGCACAATGTCACACGACCTTAGCATCTGGCCGGCCTTAGATGCACACGTTTGATCCCATTTGGCCCAAAGATAGAACAGCCCTTATTTAAATGGTTGAATTTCTAACAAAAACGCACACTTTTCGAAATTAAATCACTGATGATCTGCAGAATGACCCGCATGCATTTAGCCGCATGGCAGCCTGTCCACCCCCCTCTGTACCTGATTAAAGGTAAAGGCAACCTGGAAACACCCCTGCACGTTGCTCTAATAACGAATAAAGTCAAGCACTGTGGTTGTAGCTAAAGCCTGAAAAAAGCGAGATTTTACGCGTTGGCATTGAGGTTTTCCTTAATACACGTGTAGTCTGAGATTAAAATTTAAAAATGTCCCGGGCGTTATTATAATGCAGGCAACTGCAGCAATTGAGTGTGATTAAAAATAGTCGATGAAGTGAAAAAAGGACAGAAATAGAAAAATCCTCGTTGAATGAAAAAGCCGGCAGTGAATGACACAATGCGCCTCAGCCCCGCGAGACAGGTGCATCGCATATTATAACACCAACCAGGGGATTATAAAGCATCAAAATGAAATGGAAAAAAAGAAACCGAGAGATGTTTAAAACTCACCTAATATAATCCAGAGCGACCCAGAGACCAAAACGAATGCGAGCATGTCTTTCTCATTGAGTCAGCTGTCCGGTGCAGGAGCGGCTCAAAACTGCAGCATCGACTGCAGCAAGTCGCCGACAATCTGGGAGATTAAGGAGGGGGGGCAACAATATATCTGAGGCAGACCACAGTGGGGGAGCTGGGCAGGAGATGGCGTCCAGTAGGTTCACAAATGTGGAGCGGACTGAAGAAACAAACCCCGGCCTATTGAAGCATCCTTCCTCCTGGTGGATTTTCCACCTTCACCTAGTTGGCTGCTGCGCAATGGCGACACCCCTGCCGAAATGAAAGGGCTTATGGGTCGGACGGAAGATGCGATCGACGCCAAGGTTACTGAGGATGGAATGTCTGTTTTAAAATGCACGCGTTAACCAAGTCATATTTAGTTTGAGATATATTTTAAAAAATAATAATGGCGTTCTGGGAAATTGTTTCTACTAGCCATGCAATGAATTTGAGAATTTCGTGATGATTTAAAAACATGATTGAAGTGAAGTTAGTTTTTGTCACCAAAGCCTGTATTTGGGTATTCCAAATATATTTCTAAACATTGCATATTTAATTTGATTTTGATACAAGCTGTGTTATTTTGGTCCGTGACACATCACACTATCCCTGCAGCTGAGCGCAGCTTTGACATGGAGTAACTTTGCATCAGCATCACGTGGTAAAATAAGACACTCCCAGTGAACTAAAGTAACCTTGAGAATGGCTGACAGAGAGGCGGTGAGTGACTAACAGCAGAGATGCAAAGAACAGAATTACATGCAATACATATTTTTTTTCTGTTTTCTTCCCTTCTTTCTTTCTTTTTTTAACAAAAATAAGTGTATTATTTGGTGTGTAGGCAGATCATGGCTTGGCTCACTGGGATTTACCGGTGACATTAATAGTAATTACAGTTTCAACCCCTCAACCTAGCCACTTTAGATTGGGGAATACATGTGTCAAACTATTTTAATATGCACTGATTTTATTTAATTATTCAATTAAACACAATTTTATCCACTGGCTATATTTCATTTGAAAATAAAAACTGCATTGGGACTGATGAGTGGTGTACCTTGTTACCTGCATGCTCTATCTCGAGTGAAACCATCTGAATATTTAATATTTCAAGCACGCATGGCATCTTGATCACATACGTGTCCCAGCTGTTAATTCACTGACTCAGTCTGTGGCCAGTAGTGGACAACATGCTTACTGTCTTCTTGTGCTGCTGTCATGTGACTGACCTTATTAGACGGGTCACTCCTCAGGACCTCTAATCTGTCACTCAAAGAAGAGCCATCCGCCACCTTCTTGTTCTTATTCTTTCCCTCTCTGATCCCACTGCAGAGAAAACACACAAAAAAGACATAGACAGATAGTTAATATTTATATTGATGAAGGACGAGTGACAAATGGTTGAATAGATATACAAGGAGGAGGATAATTGAGTCTTTTTTCATTCTTTTAAAACTGTAAATCTGAACCTAATTACCTGTGATCAACCAGCAGGACACCAATGAAGTGAATGCAGTTAATGTGAAGGCTTTGATTACATAGTTTATTCGTGTCGCAATGTGATCAAAGTACACACAAGTGGATAAAAAACAGTGTGTAAAATATAACACCAAGATATTGTCACTTCACCACAGAAATGGGAGGTTCATTTCTTAGTTTAAAAAAGAAATAGTGCAGAGATTTATTTCTCCTCTGAGGAGAAATTTAGGAATTAGGAATTTTCTTAAAACATGAAGTGGTTGAAATTTCACAACTACATTGTATCATCTGTCTATTGATGTAAGATGGCAACAAAACTATGAGACTACAGACCAGTAAATACAGGTAATTACAACAGATGACATGTGATGATTAACTCTTGTCTTTTACACTTAGACTCTCCAGAAAGATTTTTAATGTGTAATTTATAAATCCCAAATGGAGTCATGTGAGGAGAAACTAGAATGGGAAGCTGTGAGTGCCTAAGGTGCTCATAGAGGATGTACAGGGTCCAGAATGCAGTGCTACACCCCTAGTGGTGGCTGAAGATCCTGCAGGGGCTGATGGATTAATGAGTTGAAGAATCTGTAAGGACTGGGCAGTGATGGTGAGGTGCAGGGCTGTACTTAACGGCAGCATGAACATACCCAAGGTGAGAGAAGAGAGAGAAAAGAGGCAGCAGCTTGATGATAGGCTAACAGTGTAGTTGTGTCGCAGTGCTATTGGACAGAAATGGTTAGCTGATGAAAACAGCTGACACAATGACTGACAGCCACAGAGACTGACAGCACCTAAACCACAAGCAGAGTGGAAGGCTGAATGTTTGAGAAATAAAATTATTTTAAGGGAACACAAACACATGGACTACAATCTTCTTAACTGGACTTGTGCTACATCTCTGTGAGATTGTATTTAGGCCTGTTGTGGTTTAGTATCAGGACCCATTTTATTTACTTTAAGCCGGGTGGTTTTCAACAAATAAAACTTATAAACTTAAACACTGGTATAATTTGACTAGGTGAGGCACTACAGGTTCAAGATCTGCAAATGAGATTAAGCTGTTAAAAAAAAGAAAAGGTTAGATCTACTAACATTAAAACAGAATAGGTGTCTCTTTTGAAACATTCATCCAGGTGTTGGCCTCTTGACATGATGTTATCTTCAGACTTTGTAAGCTATGTTTGATTGCAAGTTACTCAATCTAATACATGACTAATTTTCCTGCTGTTTGTATTCTGTGGTTTACTGCCAATGCCAGAGGGACTATCTATACTGTGAGCCCATTGGCTGTGGTTCTCTGAAGTCACACTGAGTTGTGGACTGAGCTATGATGACTCTTTTGCCATTTCTCAAAAAGCTGTCTGAGACTCACCCAAACCACCTATTCTGATTAATACAATCAGTTGTGACATCTGTTGAATCAGGTTTATGGAAAGACAGGCCTAGAATTCGCCTGTCTTCACAAACTTCTGTCTTCTTAACTTGCCTGCCATGGTGGCCAAAACACCTGGGTATAATAACTGGGAGAACATATCGTACCTAAACTGTAAATAATCTACCATTTATCCCATCTTGTGTCCTGATGTAACTCCTGATGTAGCTCCTCATGCAGACTTTTGGCTCCTTGAGAGGGCTGTCTCTATGTTAACCGCACAGAGGGTCCAGGGATCAGCAGACTATACTACTCAGGCCCAAATGCCATACCTACCACTACATGTGTCTATCCCAATTAACAGAATTCTCTTATAACATAGTTTTCCAGTCATTTCCCTCCCATACTGTAGATAAGTGACCATAAACTTTTGGCCCACTGATCACAGAATAATGGCATAATAAATTCAGAAAATGTGAGGCTAACTAGGAATAATTACTTTCTTTTTTTGTTTGTTTTTTTGATAGTTCGGCACTCACGCTGTCTGCTTGGACAAATTGTATTTGATGACGTCTACTGTAGATTGTCACTTATGTGTAATGTTATCTAGGTGCGGCCTCTGTGTGCCATCAGTGTCTGTACAGGCTTTCATGAAGATCTAGCAAACAGTTATTTCACTGACCAACAGACAAACTGACATTTTTATTTCAAGGGTCAGCATCACTTTGACCTACTGCTTTCATGGCTAAAAATAACCAAAAGCAAACAGTTATGGTACAATAGTGGGACAAAGCAAAGAGAATCTAAGCAAATAAATGAAACCTTATGTGGGTTTTGAAGAGGTCTTTTACAACAAGAATTGAGAGCAAAAGAAACTATAAAAAAAATCTGTGTGTATCTGTGTAAATATCAATAATGTTGGTATGCACATATTATGAATGAGCATGTATAAATTGTACAGTTCTGTTTGCTTACCTTAGTTTTTACAACACTTAAGATAAGAAGCAGCCTTTAAAAATATGACATCACTTTGACCCAGTGACCATCAGAGATATATTTTACTGCTGTCTCCTAGTTTCTGCTTAAAGACAGGGATTAACCAGTAACCATGTTATTTATGATAAGTACCAAAAAATGTAAAGGAAAAATGCAGAGTTTAAAAGCAACTTTGACAGTGAAGAGATAAAACAGGTGGAGGAGTGAGAGAGAGATTAAAGGTGGTATGCCAGCACATACCTATCTCTTATCTTACGTTTCTAGCCTTCTTTCAAGAGCAACAAATATGGTCGGATGGTTTTCTATCAAAGATATACATTCCAGGGAACATGCTTTTCTGTACAAAACAACAGCAGCAGGAGCAACAAACAAAATACACAGATAGAATGAACTATAAGATATTTTAAAAATACACAAAACCAACAAAGTCAAATAAAAAAATATAGATATTTTTACAGTATTAAACCACATAAGTTAAGATAACTTGGTTCGACAGTCACTTCATGTAAGGTGATATACTTTGCTAAACATCAAATCATGTGATCAGTCTGACACCTGAAATGAGGTGCTTTACTTGGGTATTATCATTTCATGCTATTTTACTTCACAACATTTTGACTTACATTTTACATGAAGACAAGCTTTTAGGTCAGACAAGCCGAGTTTCGATGCACTGATAAAGATTAAACCTGGTGAACTCTAAAAAGAAGTAGCTCCTTGCACATCTCAGATAAGTTGTTGCACTGCAGCTCCACTGAGAATGAGTTTCCCTCTAACAGTAAAAGTATCCAATATCTATAAAATAAAATAGAGAAAGGTCTGAAAAACAACTACTTTTTTTTTTAAGTCAAATGACCTAAAATTATTCTGTACTTGCTTGTAAGAGAAGGATTTAAAAAGCAAAACTTTGTATTGATTTAAAATGTAAAACCATTACCTGTGAAGGAGCTTTTTTAACGTTGTAAAATTGGCACTTTTACCTGTGTACTATTTCCACTGCCACTCACTTTCTACGTGCTGATGGTTTCCTTTCTGGTACAAAATCTCAACTTAACAGCACCACCCAGGCAAAACCACTCTGCTCTCTAGACATCAGAGCATGGTGAACCCTGTCACAGTGCTGTGGCTGAGACAAGCAGTACCCTCATTGGCCTGATGGGGGTGCTGAACTTGTAAACCAGGCAGAGCTCTGCAGCCCCATGTCAGTTTGGCCGAAACCTGCAAAGATGATGTAATTTCTGACTGGAATGTTTTCATATACTGAGCAATAACTCTTTCTTGTTCTATTATGTGTGTTTCCCTGTTTTTGGTTTTAATATATACTGAAAACCTGAAAAAGCCAAATTTCTTTGTATGAGCACACTAATGAGGAGATGAGGCAAAAAATGTCTTGATATTTAAGATACCTGATTTCTCTTTTTTCATCAGTCATGCTTGAAGTTCAGTACATAATTTTCATTTAGTTTCCTGAATATAAATGTGTTTTGATATGTACATTTGGTACTAGTTGTTTGGAAATAGTGACAATAACACATGGTGCACTTATCTTTCAAATTTGTTTCTATGATAATTAAAGCCCAATTTAATGTTTTTCTAGAACTTCTGGGAATATCACAAACACCTAGATAAAACAATTATAATATAATGTATATGTAATCAAACATGTGACACATGTCACTGCAGGTGTTTTGCCAGGTGTTTAATAAGGGGAAAAAAACAAAAACAAGAAAAGATGAAGAAAATGGCAATGTGTAAGAAAACAAGCAGAAATGTGAACCAACCTAAAGAAAACCAAGAGCTAAATAGAAAATATGCTACACAAATATGCCATATTTCAACAAAGCAGAAGGAACAGAGAAACCGATAAATATCCCTGAAGTTTAGATAAACTGGGGTAAAAAATGTACTATCTGAAAAAAAAAAGTACATATTCTACCTATGCGGCTGAGGCCCTCCCACTCCCCACCCCCTCCAAAGCATGAGGTCGCAGTGTAATTGCAGGCTAACTAACAAGGCTTTGACTTGATCCAGTGTCAGTGAGCTGTTAAAGCAGATGGTCCAGAGGGAGATTGGATGCTCAAGCTGCTTGTCTCATCCCAAAGCCTCAAATTACTGTCTTATCCTTGCAGGTGGCCTAAATAATGAGAATCACTATCACTGAAGGCAAAACAGTGCAAAACAATTCACAGGAATTTACAACTGTCTTGAAATACCCTTAAATAAAGTTCAGCAATGACAGTACAAAATTACTGGTCGATAACAATAATAATGAATAAGAATACACACACACACGCACACATATACATACATATATAAACAAACATTTTTATTTTTATCCTTCATTATCATCATTCATAAAAAAAAAAAACAAAAACGTATGTATTCATTTAAAATCCCTGGCATGGTAACAGTGGGCACAGGCTACAGCTCCAATTGTGTTCTTCTTCTTTGGCTTGTGTTCCCTTAAAGTAAAGTGATAGGTATGTGTGATGTGTTATATTGTTGTGTTTAGTTTTTAGTCCCAAAAGGCTTGAATTCTCTACCACTTGCTTTTCTGATAAAAACAAATACTACACAATTCCATGGGTCTTGCCTGAGCCACTCAAGTGAATTCCTATGAGTCGCAAGTTTCTCTCCATAATACTATCACTAATCAACAGGGAGCTAACAACAATAATCGCCGGGAAAATTGGGATGATTTCAGTCTTCATTGGGAAATCCCGCGGACTGACTGCCGGTGAAAACTCCGCTGGAAAACTCCCTGCCATCCCCTTCAAGGCGCGCGCGCTCTAGTCGCGCGTATCACCAGCACGCAGCCACCTCGAGCGCGCAAACAACATCAAGCGGGAAGTCCCAAAATGGACAGCTCCCGGAGGTGCGACAACAGCGGCATGGGGGTTCCCAAATTCCCCGCTGAGCTATCCGTGCACGGGTGCTGTTATATAACATGACGGACGGTGATTGGATCCCCTAAAATTAAGAAAACCGGGCCAGAATACAATCTGTATACTACGATATTAAAGGTGTTTCAATATAGATCCTATCCATTCATTTTTATTCCCCTTGTTGTAGTTTTGTGCATGCATTTATGTCATTTAATCGTTTTATGAGCTCTCCGGGTGAATTATTATGTGTATGATAAAGTCGAAGCAGCTGCTGTTACTGCTCCTGTGAGTGTTGCGTCATCATCACTTCAGTGTAACACACTGCATGGCCCACATTCAAGCCTGTACGACACTGCCCCTGCCGGTGACTTAAATTACTACAACATTTCTTGTAAATGCCTTATTTCTCTGCTGAACAGGCTATTATACTAAAGGGCTGGTCCCATGCATGCTTATCATGTCATGCGTAGGCTTCATACGGGTGCATGAATTTACTTTGTGTGAGTGTGCAGGTGGTATGCATGCACTTCTTTTTTATATGTTAAACTTTTGCACATCCTCCAAATTATTAATTTAAAGCACATTACATATATCATGACTTCTCGCCTAACACTAGAAATGTAAAGTATAATTAACATCAGTGTTGTCTGTGGCACGTGCAATAATTATAGGAAACGTTGTTTATACTTATATATCTTTTTTTCCCTCTTATAATATAAAAATATATAAAGTTTGACAAAGCTTTCAAACATCAAAGCGTTTACAATACAAATGACTGCTACAAAGTGTGCAAAACTGTCCCATGCTAAATATATAAAGTTGCCTCATTCAATGTTTGAGGCTCGGTTCAGTCTACGTGCTGCAATCCACCGTAATGAACCACTGTTATTGTTAACTTCCTTCTTGCCTTCAACAGCGTGATTTCTCGGAAATCGTTCTGCTGCTGAACTGGTCTGCGGCGCATGCGCACACACGCCGGTCGGGGTTTTCCCCATGTGAAGCACAGTATAAATATACGGTCCCCTTGCTGAGCGAGCCAGTATCCACCTCTCACTCAGACAGGTCTGCAACTGGATAACACAAAGAAGAGAGAAGAAGCTTCTCTGGAGCAAACTTAAATATATCGGACTACTCTTGTGCGTTTTCCTCTTACGGATCACAGAACAAACAAAGTCTGTAAGTGATTTGATATTCATTTATCACTTCAACTTGCATTTATTTATTTATCTATTTATCAAATGCATATAAGGAAATATATAATTGTTAGTTTCCTGTATCGTCCATCATGTAGTGAAGGCTTTTATTTGCATAATTCTATCTCACCAAAATAACTTTTTCACGCTAAATGTATAGTAGGCTATGCATGTAGTACTGCAGGAGGAGGCGTGTGCTCTAGCGTTGGTTCTCTCCGCGTGGAGGGGAGTTTTGAGCGCGCGTCTCCTGCTTGGGTAAAATTGAGTTGCACTATTTTCTGTAGACTTTTTTGTATATGAAACGAGACGCCCGCATTTGATCACGTTCTTTAATTCAAACGCCACACAAGTCCAACCAGGAAAAGCTTTCTGGTCTATTGTAACCCTCAGAAGCAGCGTTAACTCCTACGCGTAAACGCCCCCTGTTCTCCTGCGTGCCCTGACCGTGAACCCACCCTCAGCCTCCTGCTCAGCCAGAAGGCAGCAGTAAATCTAAACTGAGGCAGAAGCGGGAGATGATTTCCTTTCACTGCTGTTTATCACACACTGCATTCCTCATTAAGCTAAAGACTCGTTTCCTCTGTTGCTGCATATTTTAGGCAAACATGCCCGTGTCAAGGATGAGGATGAGGCCATGGCTGGAGGAGAAGATCGAGTCACAGTCGGTCTCTGGTCTGACTTGGGTGGACAAGGTGAGACACAATCGATTGGTCTATCTGTGGTTACTGGTGTAAGCAGTGGTCAGTAGGCTTTAAATAAATAAATAGCACAGAAACAGACGTTCTGAAATATATTTGTTCTAGAGTATGAGCTCCACCTTTGTTGGACAGGGAAGTGATCTGCGAGGCTGCATGTGTCTTTATCATGTCCACATAGCATTTGTATGTTAGCCACCCATTGAGTGGCTCGTTTGAAGTACTAGATTGGCTGAAGGATTTGGTACTGTACAAAAAAAGAAGAAGAAATAAGAAAGGTTAAGTAAAATATTTTTCAACTATGACAGCATTCACCAAACTCTGATACTCCAAATAGGCGAAAACAGACACAGGGAGTTATTGCAAGTTTGGTCTGGCTCACATATTACAGCCTACTCTAACAACAATTTGTCTGATGTAAAATAGGTCAAACATGCAGAAAAGAGACATTAACATGACATCCTCTGGTTCAAAATGACAAGCTTGTTTGGCATGTGGTTTTTCTTCTACTATGACTGTGCTATGCAAAAAAATATTTTTACATAACACAAAGCAATGCAGTAGAAAACAGTTAACAGTGGCCTATGAGTATGAGGCTCATTTCAAATAGCGGCCCATTGCAACATCTGAATATTTTTTGTTAACCAAAAAAACGTTTTAATGTGTAATCCTTATTAAAAGTCAGAATTGTATCTAATATTTTTCAGGAGAAGACAATGTTCACAATCCCCTGGAAGCATGCAGCTCGCCACGGCTGGGAGATGGACAAAGACGCAAGTCTCTTTAAACAATGGGCCATCCACACAGGTGAGGAAGTGTGAAGACGCATGCACATTATAATGCAGAACATTTTAGATTTTTGTTGGATGAAAAAGTTTCAAACTAAAAAAAATCCATTGTGCAGGGAAATATGTGGAAGGTCAGGCTTGTGACCCGAAGACATGGAAAGCCAACTTCCGTTGTGCAATGAACTCCCTCCCTGATATCGAGGAGGTGAAAGACAAGAGCATCAACAAAGGCCACCAAGCAGCTCGTGTCTTCAGGATGCTGCCGAGCACCCCGAAATCAAGAGGTGAGAAAACTGACAGGAAGTGAGCAAGCAGTTTGTTAATAAGACTTGAAAATGGTGTGCAGCATCTATTGCACAGTGAGTTGTACTGATGAAGTCATGTTGTTGTAAAACCACATAATGAGCTGTGTAACTGATCAAAATGACTTATTTCCTCCGCATAGATAAACGAAGCAAAGCAAAGGATGCAAAGCAAAGGAGGAAGGTAAACTCTCAAGATATCTCAATACCATTCTACATAGTTGTTGCTAACTTTCTGTGTATTTTATCCACATTTGGATTATATTATCTTTAAATATAAAATTTTGTTTCAATAAGCTACACATACAGCTGCATGTGCCTGTTTTTTCCTGATGGGAATTCCTAAATCTCACTAAATGTGACTTTATCTTTGCCTCTGCAGAGCTCTAGGGCCCAGCTGGAGGAAGACACGGACTCCAGTGATACTCAGTCTGAGTCAACAATGGAAGACACTATGTCCCCTCAGGAGAACACAGTCGACAGCACAGTGCGCTCAGAAGGTGAGGAAAAAAAATGTATGGTTGAAGAATATGCTTCAGAACATTGTAATTTACCATGTAGTAACCTATACAGACACAAACAGTTCCTTCTGTAAAATGACAAATAAAACCTTAAAATTGTCAATGAAAGCTGGAGCATCAATTGTATTAAATGCTATTGTTTGCCGTGTTTGCAGATTACAGATGTGAGGCTCAATCTGAAGTTCCTGACTGGTCTGTTTCAGTTGAAATTGGCCCTGAGAACTTCCAGAGCTTCTACCAGAGATTTGAAGTTTCACCAGAGCACAGCAGTGGTAAGACAACAACACATATTGCATACTTGTGAATAAATGATTTGTTGAGCCATTGTGAAATTAAGTTAATGTAAATTAATCAACTAACACCATCTTTCTTTTCTGCCCCTCTCCTTGTTTTGATCTTCCAGATAACGACTATGAAAACGACATTATCCAGGTGAGCATTCAGATCCTTCTCTTACTCTTAGCATGCATTTTTCATTGACAGGAATACCCATGTGTGTCTTATTCTGCCTGATTGGCTTTTGTAATAATACCCTCCAAAATAACATAAGACTGTAGTGTGGGAAATATACTCAAATATTACAGCTATACTCAATCCAGTGTTGCTTTTTCAGATTTGCAAGCAACTGGAGGAAGACACAATGTGGTTGCCAAGCAGTCTAGACAACAAGGGGTTCCTGAGCAATGAAGCATGCACCAGTCCAGAGAGCAGGTGGAGTGACTCTTCCTCAGGTAAATGTTACTTATAGCTGCACAACTGTCTGTAAATTCATTCCAACACCATGCCTTCAAATCTACACATAAACTGATGTTTTTTAACGCTTTTGCATGTATTAAGTGCATTTATGTGAGTTTAAAGCATTTGCTTTTCGTTGGCAGCATGCATAAAGAAATGTTTCAAGCAATTTATTGTAATTAAAGGATAACTTGCTCCAGCATTGTTGCTAACACAAGAGATAACAAAAGAAGGCTTAAAATGAATGCACCAAAATGTGTCTAAAATATTCTGACTTGTTGTCAATGTTCAGGCTCAAATACCTGGAATGCTACATTTCCCACAATGCAACTTAATGGCCTCTTTTATTAGACCCTCACTGCCTGGTCACTTTTTTTTAAAGTAACAGAACACATTCTCACACCCAATCAGGAATAATGACACTTTATGTCACTTTTAAAAATGTTTCAAATGTAACTATGTATTGTTCAGCATTCTGACTTTGGATTTCCTCTGTTTGTGTTGCAGTCGACGAGCTAGACGAATTACCACATTACACAATTTTGGGCTCCGGCTTCACAAATCCAACTAAAGACCCATGGAACAGCTTTTTCCATCAGCTGTCCAGCCTCTGAAACAGGGAGGGACAGTGCTTTGACACTTAGGACTTTTTTTGAAAAGCTAAACCCTCTTCCACCCTCTTCACCTCCTGAGCCATCTTCAGTTGAATCTCCATAATCATCCTTCCAGTCTAGGATGGATGATGCCCACACCTCAAGCTAACCCCCCGCCCCAGGTGACGCGCCGTAGCAGTAAAGAGCTTTCCTCATCCCACTCAACCTTTGTGTGAAGTTATAAAGTGAAGTCCTGAAGTGCCCTGCTGTGTTAGAGGAACTCACATGCTGTTCATTTTTCATGTTATTGGCTGGTTCAAGGCATTTGATGCTCAGTTTATTTGTGATGAAGACTTGTAATAGCACAGGATATCTTTTATTTTTTAAACTAATGTACAGCATTTAACAGAGGTTTCCATTCATCTATTAGTTTTTCCGTTATGTGCATACAGGGAAATTTAGTTCAAGGGATGGGGATGCCTTTTGACAGACCCTAATTTCTGGTGAAGCTCTACTTCAAAATCTTTTTGCTTCAGGCTCAATAATATATGTATATAGTTGTTTTATTGTGTGTGTATTTTTTTATATAAAATTAAAAAAAAACTTACTGTGAATGTATATGACTTGTTATTTTGATGGTTTTATGACTTTAAGTAACATAATGCCTTTGATTATGTTTACCTCACAAGATTCCCTCTGGTGACAAATTAATGGAAAAATTGCATACAGGATAAATTAGATTCAAAACTTAGGGTTAAGTTAGTCATGATGGAGAGTAACTACGGTAGTTCTGCATCTTGCCTGATGCTGCAATAAATAGTGTTACTGATTAATTTGGTATTTTGGTATTATAAGGTGGATGTATAGAAAGTTGTCTCATTAATTATATTTCCTTCCCTCTCTGTGGTTGCCATGTAATCCTCGTAGAGGAAATAATTTTGTTGAATAACACACTTTAGATAAGCAAATTGAATTTTCTCACAATCAGTAAGAATGACAATAAGTAACACTAAGGTAGGCAAAGGGAAAACCAACTATTTGATAAAGACGTCTACATATTTTTGGCAGCTGCCATTTCCTTTCATAGTAAAACCGCTGTGCTGGCAGAACACGCTGCACAGCAGTGAGATTCTTTTATCACGTGAACCCTTTCAGGTTTGTTCAGGTGTTTGCCTATAAATAAGCTGCATTAGCAGTTTTATTTGTAATTTTAAAAAATGAAAATGTGATGATGATGAGTAGATGATAGCTGATAATAGCCTACAAACAAAGCCACACAGACTTTAAAACAGGGGTCTAAAACTGGTCCATGAAAGGGCCGCTGTGGCTGCAGGTTTTTGTGCCAGCCAAGCAGAAGCACACCTGAATCAAGTCATTCAAATCACCTG
>JAOWBC010000182.1:10054706-10072394 GCA_028566105.1 Hypoplectrus providencianus
TTTATGAATAAATGTGTTTTACTGAGTATGGTTAGGCCAGCAGAGAAGGCCTTGCTGGCCCTGACGGCCCACCACTGTTCTTATGCTACAGGAAAGAATTAAACCTTATGAAAATACACTGCAGAGAAGCAAACAAAAGACAGGCACATGCAGAGACAGCAAGCTGGCAAGGATACAACTCAAGGCTTGTTAGACAAATACACAAACCAACAACGTAGATAAGAAATAAGTGCACTGAGAGGAACTACAGAATATGGCAGCATGCTCACCTCAGAGGAAATGGTGGATTGATAGGTCTCTTTGCTGTAGCTCCAGCCGTCCACACAGCCCTCCTGCTCCAGGTCAGTGAGGTTCACATCCCGGCCAGGAATGAGTCCCTGAGCAGAGAGATTTCTGACCACATCCAGCCTGTACCTGCTGCATCTGCTCAGCTCCTTCTTCCCATTCACCACCTTACAGTCACAGAGACAAACACTTTATGAGTGTTGTGGCATTAGTAGTACATCACTTTTGCAATAAACCAGGTGATTTATTGTGTTTGTTTTGGAAGGTGTCACTTCAGTGGCTGCTGTAAGAGGAGTCATTAGAATACAGCAATGCGTTAGGCTAGTGTGCAGAATTCGAACTTCTAACTTGTCAGGTATGACAAGGATGTTTTCAACCAAGTCTGATTTGTACTTATTTAAGCGTGATACAGAGTGAAAGGGGGAGACAGGGGAAGGAAAGGGTTCCGAGTCAAATAAAAACCTGGGCAACCGGTATGCTCGATACCAGGTGTGCCACCAGGATGCAAATGATCAGTACCTTGGAAGTTAGAATTATGTAACATGTTTCAGTGTGGCATGCATTGTCTTGGGCATAATGTGAAACCTTTGAGATAAAGGATCAACTCAGATGCCCTGTGTGAGCTATTACTGCAGACAAAAGCAAAACTGCAGAAAAAGGCCCCGATAGACCTGTATTTTGAAGCTGCGAGGCATCAGACAGTTACGGGCCAGAAGCTTACAGCCTTGAATGAATTGGTTAGAAGTGTACGTGTCAGTCTTTGACGTGTATCTGTTCTAATTCTTGACCAATTGTTATTAGTGGTGTTACAACTCACCCTGGTAGTGGGGTAGGTTGTAACAGTGGCACTCTTTGTATTTGACAACAACCAGTGAACTGTGTGATTTGGGAAGTGGTAAGAAGTGAGTTTCTGGCGGAGAAATGCAGGTACTTTGTGTCAACATTTTGAGTTCTATCCAAGAACAATTGCAAGTTGCTGGTGCTGAGACAAATGTTGTCTCAGCATGTTGTGCTGAACACGAAGCTTAAACTCTATCTTTGTAGACATATGCATGTGATGAATAATATTTCAGTGAGCAATCTTTATTGGGAACAGTATATTTAAACTTAATTGCAAAAAAATATAAAGCCTTTTTTGACGTTCAAATAAATCAAACACAAATATAATGACAAAGACACATCAATAAAAGTTATACTGCTATCATAATACATTTTATCACTCTAACTGAAATACTGCAGTCATTTCCTTTGTCTCTTTATTTATGTCAATGTTAACTTAACTCAGAAACAGGATATTGTTTAGGTTCTCTTGTGCACAAAGATGCGTGGACATACTATTATTCCAAATGGACATGTCGCAGACTCACCTGTATTGGTAAAATGTTTTTCCTCCATTCTTCGGTGAGGTCTGAGTCATTAACAGTGCAGTGGTGACCTGGTATGTCAGTCAGGAAAACCAGGGTAAAAGCACCAAATCCATTGGGCACGATGCTGGCACACAGCAGGAAGAAAACCACCTGCTGGAAACGTCCCCATTGACCCAGAAAAGCTGTGGTGTCAGCATAGCTCGTCATAGTCGTGGAGTCCTCGTCCTTACTGTTCTATCCTCTGTCTTCCTGCAACTGTGCCCTGTTATATTTACTGAGCCCCCCCCCCACCTGGCACAAAGGGAACTAAAATAATACACACAAATAATACATTTAAAAAAACATAATCATTTCTCTTGCCCTGCCTGTCATCCAGACAACGCCCAAACCTGTGTCAGGTAACAGGTTTGCCCAGGGCTGCAAACTGACGCAATTAACCTTAACCCTAATCACCTTAAATGCTTCCCTGGATAGGTACATGCACATACAGTTGCTGAGAATAAACAGCTGGAAAATTAAAAAGAGTAAACAAAGAGCAGGATAAACCTGCAACAGATCAGCCACAGCTGAACTGAGAAAAAAAAAAAACACCTTACAGACAAGTATGGACTGTGTGCTCCTTTATGTTTGTGATGCATCATGCACTCATCTGCCTTCCTTTAGAATCAGCCAAACCCAAATGTTCCCACATAGCAAGTCTGCACTGCCAAATGTAATTGACTTTTGGTAATTTTGGTAAGATTATGAGTCCATTCCTTCTGAGAAATTTTACTGGCTAGTCCTCTTTCCCTGTTTTATGTGGTCTATTGGGTTGTTTATCTCAATAATATACTTTAATAGAGGGAAAAATAACACTTTTAACTAATAACACTACTTACAATAGATACAACTGCCTATTTGTCCATAAGGGCAAATGGCATGGCATTCTGTTTTTATTATATTTTCATTGTCTCCAACATCTTTAGATTTTGGAAGGGTTGTATATAAAATACTGCCTATGCTATTTATTTATTTTTATTTTTTAACTACAATCCCATGATAATATTGATTAGCATGATACTATTTTATGTTTGCAAATTCATGTGTATGCTAATCAACCATACTTTTTCATCACTGGCCATGAACAGATGGATTCTCACAAGTGCATGTGATCATGTGACAATTTTGTTAACACAAGTTTATTGATATATCTTGCCAACACCAGCTAATGTGCTTGAGTTGCACATTTGGTGGTTCTGAGAAAGCAGTGTATTATTATTATTATTATTATTATTATTATTATTATTAGTAGTAGTAGTAGTAGTAGTAGTAGTAGTAGTAGTAGTATTTATTTATTTATTTTGTTTATTTTTTTTAGCCTATTTCCTATCAGTTTCCAATGATGGCTCCTAAAACGGTTGAGCGTTGCAAACCTTCTTGCAGCGTCGGGTTAGTAAGTAATGTTACAGAGGAACTTATAAAATACATCAACTTGACAGGCACTGAAGCTCACTCCATAACCAATCTGGCAAGCTGTTTGATGAGTTCTGGAATTAATTGTATGCAGGTGTGGTTTTATCTTCCTCTTTGTCATTTAGCCATCAAAGACAGTTCTTGACTCTTATTGTCTTTCTTGTTTCTAAAAACAACTCCAATGCAACATCCTGCTGAGATAAACCTGTGAGACGTGCTAAAATAGTTCTTTTAAAGGCGTATGCTAGCAAAACAAAGCTGTGCAAAGCATATAACTAGAATAAATCAAATACTTACAGTAATAAACAGCTTCAATAACTCAAGAAGAAATGGGAATCATTTAGAAAAGAAGAATCCACTGATAGTTAAGAAATGGTATGAGTAAATGAGCATCAAAAACCAAGCAGGAACCCTGTACTGGGGTTGGGTGGAGGAGGGAACAGAGAGGCAGCCACTTTGGAGAACACTAATCCACAACATTTGAATTCCACATTTCTAGTGAAACTTGGACATATGTACTCACGCTGGAGAAACTGTCAGATTGCTTTCATAAGATGCACAAAACCTTCAATTTATGAGCTTTACTGCTATACTGCAGATATTGTTGCAATACCAGTAAACTTAACGTGATGATTGGATGAATATTTGAAAAGGAAAATTTAAATCCTGAAATAGAAAAATCGGAGGAGTTTAGCTTCAAAATTGAAAGCCAAAATGTAGCACTTGATTTTGACTTGACTAAAACAAAATAGCACAATATGTCAATATATTATTTCTGTTCTGTGTAGGATTCAAAAAAGTAAAATGAAAACTCTGATGATTAGTTGTTGTATTAACAAAAAGACATTACAACATAGCAGTATGGAGTTTTAGTTATGGAAAATCCTAATTCGACAGCATTCAGTGACACTTTAGAAAATCAAGTGCTTCCAACTCTTGGGATCTTTTTTTGTTTCAACATGTGAAAAAGCCAGGCCCTGAAATGCTCTGAGGGTAAGACAATGACTTGCTCTGTCCAATACTGCTATGACTGAACAGGGATAGTGTCAGAGTGTCAACATGTTTTGACTGTACGACCTACCACACAGTAAGTCTGTGTAAAAAGTATAGTAAGGATCTCTAAAGCAGGCAAAGGGTGATTGTTGTGGCTTGTTACTGGTTCTTTTCAGATCAAAGTCATTGTGGTAAACAGTTATATTCTGCATCAGCCTGCAAGATACAAGACCTCTGTGCTTTATTATTTTTTTTACTTGCAAGGGCGGTTAAGATAGAAATCAAAGTAACAGGTTAGTTTTTAAATCATCTTTTTACAAGTTAATTTTTATCCACCCAGTCACTTCCATTCGAAATGCATTGGTAAAACAACTTGTGAGTGCTGGTGCTCTTTTTTTTGGTCTAACTTACATTGTTATCTTGAATGACTTCACAGGAGATCAGTGGACTCAATGTCTTCCTGTAAACAGCTTTTCTCACAATGGCCTCCAGCTCCTCCACTCCTCCCTGAGAAAGCAACATTGGAGGAGAATCCGGTGAACCTGCCTTAGTATTCAACAAAGAGACAGGTTCATGGGAAAGTTTTTACACAGATACTGTAGATTGCTTTCAGTTTTTAGAAACACAGTCCTTAACATCAACAAGTACAAGATTCTACTGTAGCTGACGCTTAAACTTGAGTAATGTGTTATGAGTAGAACTTACCACCAGGGAGAGATGTAGAGCCAGCCAGGAAGGGGGACAGCCAGTACACAAGATTTGCACTGCATTAAAAAGTATGCAAAGCACACTGGCAGCATCACATGTCCAAATGCAAAACAAGATACACACCCAGTGATATTAACAGGACTGACACACTCAGTCAGTCAGTCAGTCAAGCTCTTAGTTCCTGCACAGTGAAAAGCATTATCAGGATTATCACAGGTGTTCATAATGTTTTATCCACCTGAATACATCAGTCAGGGTGGGCCGCTGTAAATAACAGAAATGCCTCCATATCACATGAGACCATTCAATGCACCACAAATGACATCTTTCAACTATGCTCTAGAACAGGGGTCTTCAACAGGGGGTCCCCTCTGACCCCTAGGGTGTCCACAGAGGGACTGCAGGGGGGGTGCGAACGTTTTGGTTGATTAGACATTTTTTTATATTCCCCCCGCTTTTTTTTCAAACACACAAAAAATTATTATTAGGTTATTCTTTAAATGTTATACGGCTGTTGTTAAAGGTCTTGGGGGTTAGGGGGAAAAGAATCAAGGCTCTAAGACTGTATATAAAATATATTTATGGGAGATTTTCTGATTGTAGTAGTACAAGGCAAAACAGAGCAGTCATCTGTTAGCTAATAAACGAACTATGCTGCCGTGCCAATCACTAGGCCGTATGTGACACGCTGACTGTGTCATACATACATAAAGTGGTGGTGCAGTCGTCTTCAAACATGAATACAATCAGCTAGTCTACCACTTGATGTTTCTTTCATATGGCAGAGTTGTTTTAGAACCAGTTTGTCTTCTGACAAACTTTCATACACTGCAGGATCAAAAAAATATTAGCTGAGGTCATTCTTGACAATGTTGACAATAACCCTAGTGAGGTACACAGAGATTAAAGACATGAACAAAGATTAAAAGAAAAAGATACGATGGGAGAGTCTAAGCTTTACATTACACCATCAGTCATCCACTAGTAACGGAGTTAATCTACACCTCGCAGTAGCACCTCCCTTTCTGCCTTTTCTCTCTTCTTTCTTCCTCCTCTGCATGTCACACTCTGGCTTTTCCTTCTATTTAATTATGTAAGCGTACAAGTTAACTTCTTCTAATCTTTTCAACAACATTCTTTAGTGTTTCTGTTTATTTTTCTTTTGCTATCAGCCGCAATTTCAGTCAGTTTTCACTTTTTCAAGGCAAGGCCCGTTTCATCCAAGCCAAGGTAAGTTGACATAATGGCAATGGTACAAATGTATTGTTTGTGCTTTAGGCAGCTTTAGTCTTAAGTATGGTTGTTTATGCTCAATGTAATGTACAATGTTAAAGTCACATTTGGTCTTTGATGCACTGGTGTACAGTACATGACCACCACGCATGTACATTTCCTGGAAATGTGATAGTTTCCCAGGAAAATCATGTGGTGGTAGTATAAATCATTAAGTAACTTAACTAAATTACAGCTACTTGAGATCCTACTGCAGTTAGGCTATATCTGCTGCTTATATAACAACTATTTCAAACTTGAAGTGATAATCATTAGAAATAAGCTTTCAATTTGACTTCAGGATCTGTGAAATAAAAAAAAACTGGCCATATGGTTTAAAAGTGGTACATTCCTGAAAAACATGGCAGTTAAAACACACTTGATGCTGTGTGGACTATCTTTAATACAATTTGAAACTGTACATCAAAGGTATCAGAGCAAAAAACAACTTTACCAATCTTTCCAAATCAAGTCTGAATAGTCTTGCCACAGTTTTACAAAAAACTGAAACAGTTCAAATCAAAAGCTTAATCCAATCATGACTTTGAATTATAAAGCGTTATAAGATTGTGGATTTGGGTAATTGTGCGGCCCGCATAAATAGTGCCAGAACCATAACTAACTCTCATTTCTGCTTCAATTCCCCACAATGGATGCCCTGCAAAATCAGACCATGGAAGCTCAGGTGGAAACACAGCGAGTGAAAACAGTGGTATCTGCTCTCAGCAGAATCCCTCTCCTTTTTCTGCTCCTGTACCTCTTTGTGTGCTCCCTTGACATTTTAAGCTCTGCCTTCCAACTAGCTGGCGGTAAGCAGTTTCATCATTGTGACCTTTAAACTTGGCAACTCTAACGCCATTAAGATATATTACAATAGCCAAGGAGTATTATTTCAGACAACTAATTATACGTTTCGCTGACTGTAATGCATGCTCCGCTTGACATTTAATGTCAAAGCTGTCCCATGGCCTGTCTCTCCATCCAGGCAGGGTGGCAGGAGATATCTTTCAGGAAAACTCCATCCTGTCCAACCCAGTGGCAGGGCTGGTGGTGGGAATTCTGGTCACAGTGTTAGTTCAGAGCTCCTCCACATCTACATCCATTATCGTCAGCCTGGTCTCCTCTGGTTGTGAGTAAAAGTATTTACAATTCTACAACAATGGTAATTACAAGTTATAGTACTGTAATTCAATGACAGCACTTTAATTATTCCAAATGAATGCATTTTGGTCTTTTGGTACAGTGCTGGATGTCCGATCAGCCATTCCTATTATAATGGGCTCCAACATTGGAACATCTGTCACTAATACCGTTGTTGCCTTAATGCAGGCTGCAGAGAGAGATGAGTTTGAAAGGTATAAGTGGGACTGGGTGCTGTGTGTCAATTTCTATACGTATGTTTTCTAACAAATAACATCTGATTTTTTTTTTATTTGAGGGCATTTGCTGGAGCCACAGTCCATGACTGTTTCAACTGGTTGTCAGTTTTGGTGCTCCTCCCTCTGGAAGCTGTCAGTGGGATGTTGAGGCAACTGTCACAGGCAGTAGTCGGCACACTTCAGCTCAATACAGGAGAAGAAGCTCCTGAACTTCTTAAAATGCTCACTGAGCCACTCACTAAGATGATAATCCAGGTGACTTCAGTCTTTATCTTCATTGATGTTGGATTGAGGCGCTGTGATACAAGAGCAATTTTAAAGTTGGTCTAACACGGTATCATCAACATCATATAGTGCAGTGGTTCTTAACCTGGGTTCAATCAAACACCAGGGGTTTGGTGGAGAGAGCAACGAGCAACTTAAATTGTATTATAAATGTCACGCATAACTGTCTCTGTGTAGCTGGACCAGTCCGTCATTACAGCCATCGCGACAGGAGACCAGAGTGTGAGGAACAAGAGTCTGGTGAAGCACTGGTGTCAAAGCACAACCAAGAAGGTAAAGCCGTCCTTCAATGTGTCCCATTTAAATGTCAATCAATTGCCCGTCTTTGTCTCACTTTTATTTTGCTAGCAGAAACGGCAATACAGACATATATTGAATTTGCTAAGCTAAATGTTTGCAAAATATGTTACAACATATATGTAATATGTTTGCCTCCGTCTGCGCTCTATCTGTTTATCATTGCTGACAGGACAATGAAACAAGCTGGGGAACACACAACCTTACAGAACATACACAGAAATGTATGTGATGTGATAGATAGATAGTACATCTCCTCTCTCACACTCTTCTTTTTCACATGTTTTAATCACTTGTGAATCAATCACTGATAAATTAGATCTACTGCTAATAAGACATACTGATTATTAAGACTGACAATTTGTCTCACAGAGTAGCTCTCTTCCCTTCGCAATGCAGCATTTTGTTTCTTACTCAACAATCTAATACATCATCCTGTCATGGCGTCTGATGTCATACTTCTGCCCAGGTAGACATCTCTTTGTGGACTGCTCTCTGTCAGACTTGGCCATAGGTCTGATCCTTCTGGCTTGCTCCCTGTTGGTGCTCTGCAGCTGTCTGATCCTGCTAGTTAAACTGCTCAACTCCCTGCTGAAAGGCCAGGTGGCCAGTGTTATTAATAAAGTTGTTAATACAGGTAATACATAAAAGAATGTTTTTTGTTAATTAGACTAAAGCTGAGCCCACAGATTTTTCAATTATCTGCACATTAATTGTAATTGAAATTGAATTTTGTTATATTAATAACAATAAAAGGATTCCCTCCTCTGTCCCTTATTGTAGACTTCCCCTTCCCTTTTACCTGGCTGGCAGGTTACCTGGCTCTTTGTGTGGGGGCAGGCATGACCTTTTTGGTTCAGAGTAGTTCTGTCTTCACATCTGCCATCACTCCTCTTATTGGTAAGACAAACTATCATAAAAATATCTTAAACTGATATTTTTTTGCCAACCACTGAACTGACCTGAACATTAAATTACTTTTTTTTTTTTTTTTTTTTTAATTCTGAAAGAGATAGGGTCTTTTGGTTCCCTTGTCTGAGTTAAACCTGAGGCATTACTTTATAACAACTCCATGAAAGACAGGTTACCTATTAAAATTTCTGAAATCATACTCTGACCTTTCTGCAGGCCTATAACTTTTTTTTATTTTTTAACTAGGCTGTAGCTAGTACAGTTTTATGTTTATTCTGGTTTGACCTCTTGTTTTATTTATTTTATTCTGAGTTTTAAGTTTTAAGAACAATCTAGAATTGTTACATGTGAAAGTTAAATGATTGTACTTTAACTTCTGGGCCAGCAGTTAATCATACAATGAACCCTCAGGCATCGGTGTGATCAGTATTGAAAGAGCCTACCCTTTGACACTGGGATCCAACCTTGGAACCACTACAACAGCTACACTGGCAGCCCTGGCTAGTCCTGGAGAAAAACTAGCTGCTGCTACACAGGTAAAGACAAACACACACACAAACACCAATCCCCAAGATGTATCAAGTGAGAACACATGATATGTAATTAACATTACAGAAGTGTTTCCCCAGCAACTTTCTACAGTCGCCTTATAAAGAGCCTTATACACCATGAGAGTCATTTACCAACCAAGAGTTGTTTGTTTATACGATTGTAGATAAAACTTTTTGTTTGAGTGAGTTAAGTGTTCAAGTATTCGGTTATGGAAATAGCAGTGTGTGTTTATTTTAATTATAAGAAGCTCCCTTATTGGATTGCACATTTGTGCAAATTCTTGTTTTAATTTGTCCTGTCTGGCTAAATTTTAATTTATTTCTCTTTTTGTCACACTTATTTGCTGCCATCTTTCATTTTCAGCTCCTCTTTTGTTTCAGGTTGCTTTGTGTCATTTCTTCTTTAACCTCTTTGGTATCCTTCTGTGGTATCCTATGCCAGCCACCCGCTTACCAATACGTATGGCCTGTGCCCTTGGCAGATGCACTGCCAGGTAGGACTAACAGTTTCTGTTTTGAATCCAAACTAAAAAATGTCTTTGGGCAGTAGCTGAACCATCAAGAGAAATAGTCAGAAATATAATAAACTGCCATGAATATCACATACACAGGTACCGCTGGTTTGCTGTTCTATACCTCCTTCTCTGCTTTGTGCTACTCCCATCCCTCGTGTTTGCCCTCTCCATGGCTGGGTGGAAGGTTATGATTGGGATTGGTGTACCAGTTATTATGATGATTATATTGGTTGCCATAATAAACACACTGCAGGCATACAGACCTCATTGTTTGCCACTAAGACTGCAGAACTGGGACTCTCTTCCTGTTTGGATGACCTCACTGCAGCCCCTTGACGATGTCATCACCAGGGTGACTCTTTGGTTTCATCAGGGAAGAGGTAAGTATCTTAAATGAGAGTCTGATGAAATTAGTTATCAAAGTAATTAACTGCACGAATCACATGTCTAGATGTCCCCTCTCAGCTACTGATACAAACACTTAACATTCTGCTGTTTTATATATTACACCCTTGATTGACCTTGCCCTGGTTTCTGTTCCTGAGACTGACCCTCTTTTCCATTCTGTTCTTGTAGGTTGGAGTTGCAGGCAAAATGATGACCCAGTAACAACACTGGAGGGCATAAGTGTCAACCCTGAGGGAATATTCAGAGAGAAAACTAAGCAGAGTGAAGAACCGAAGAATGATAACAGCTGGCAGAGTCAGGGAGAGACGGAGAAACCTGGATGTTGTGATCTTCAACACAACGAGGAAAACAACAGATACAACACAGCAACCAACACGTCTTCAGACAATAACACATTAAGTTTGTCCACAGTGTGGTCCATAAAGAAAAACACAGACTTCAACATTCATTTCAGTAGCACTTACTTGTAGTGCAACTATGTAAAAGTTTTTCAAATACTGTACTGACAAAAAGCAACATGTGAATTTTCAACAACTCTTTGAACTGTGAGGCAAGCTGTCGTTTATGGCAGGTCTGCTTCTAAATTAGTAAGGTATATACAGTTAATAAGCAGCCTGTTATTTCTTTCCACCAGAGAGAGTCAATTCTTAACAGGGTGGCTTATATTTAACACTACCGATGCAGGAGGACTTGGGGAATTCCAATTTACCTGGACTCCGTGGGTCCAGACTTCCATCAACAAAAGCCAAACAAAATGTCTTTTTCTTACTCCTGTTACAATTACCACCAAACCTGGTACCTAATATCTCTAGACAAAGCCTTTTTTGGATATTTTGAAGTTTCACACAATTCTGCAATAGCTGGCCTGGAAGAGAACTGATTGTATTACAAAAAATGTCTTATCTCATGAGTACTGATGCTACTACAGTCAAGCAGTGATACAGATTGCAAAGCAGATAAGTTGTTTTAAATGGGCACGATCTCCAAATGGCCACCCCCATAACCAAGCAGTGCACTATAAAGACTTAAGAAGCTAAAGTAAGGTTTGTAGCAGCAAATCTGAGACATTAGCTGAGATCTGAAATTATCATGGTACCCTCTCATTTTTTCCATCTTCACATTTGAAAATGTTGTAAAAGATGTTAGCTGTGCCAAAAATTTAAAGTTTAACACTGCTTATGTGACAATATGTTTTAAAATGAAGTACATGTTGGGGAAAAAATGTGCTATAAAAACACAAATGCATACTTATGGCAGCTGCCTAAAATGTGTGGTAATTTATGGTGCGGAGGCAGAGAGACAGATAGACAGCTGTGGTTTCTGTCAGTGTCACACATTGTTCTGAGTAGGGTGTAGTAAATGGTTTTCAGGAAGTGTTCATCTCTACATGTGTCAGTCGCAGACATACTGCAACTCTCATCTTCATTCAGGTTCACAATGTGCATAAGTCAACACAAACAGACCTTTGTGTTGGGTTTGTGTCATTGTAACTATGAAGGTAAACTTCCTAATTGTGTCTTTTGCAGTTGATTGTCCAAACCTGAATTAACAAATGTTTTGCATTTAAATCATTAACATGGGTTGATAAGCAGTGTCTTTCTAACAATACTTCTTTAAAAGAGATTGATACTATGCACACAGAAGTGGCCAAAAATAGGCCACCTTTAAATGTGCCGGCAGTAAGAGAAATAAACTGTAATTTAGTTTGACAAAAGGTAGTGTGGAAACATTCATTGTTGTAGTTTTTTTGGGCACCACGGTACAGCACAGAAAAAGTATGGTACTTACTAGTAGTTTTTTTTTGTTGTTCCTGTAAGTTCTCTGCAGCTATATGAATGCAACGGTATCAAAGTTCTTCTGAAAAATACAATAGCATCAATAGAATAGAGTGTCCAGTCACACACACAACTTTACATTGATTTCTTTGTATTCAAGAGCAAAACATAAATCAAGAAGTCAGCATAGATCACTATTAAAATATAGAATGAAATGAATCAATTTCAATGATTCTATGAAGTATAACATGACTTTCTTTAATTTTAATAAAATAAAAAATGGATTATATTGGTGCAGCTTATTTTTTTTTTTTTATCACAAAATACATATTTAAAAAAGGACATTAAATCTCAGCACATTCACTTGAGCCCTGGACTTTTTCAATGATCTTGGTACAACTTAGTTGTGTTGCAATGCAAACACAGACATGACAACGCTTACATTCACACACAGCAAATGTTTAGTTGTTGACGTAGATTTTATAGATCATTGTGTCAATTATAATCTTTATTAATTCTTGCATCTATGAGATATCAGAACAGATGAAACATTTTTGTCCTGACTTCAAGATGTTTTCAATGTCTTGTTCAAAACCTGAAGGCATTTATTTAATTACAATATAAAATAAAGAAAAGCAGGAAATCTCATCTGAGAGGAGGTATGAGATTCCTCTTTGAATGCTGGCTTTGACATTTTAGAAGACAGTATGATCATCTTTATTTTGCTAAGCCTGTCATCCTTTGCCGTGTACTCATCACACTGGTATTTTGTGCTTAAAATCTGCTTAAATTATAACACAGTTTCATCAAGCTTCCACTATAAAGCATTGGAAACAGTAATAAATCTGCACCAATAAGGACTTGCTTCACACGAAAGATAGTTTTATGTTTGACAAACATGTTTTTATCAGCAGTCTTCATCTGTAAAAGTTTGTTCACTTTGTACACTGAAAAGCTGTGGTTGAAAACAACATTGACCACTTCCTTGATTCGTATCATAACACATGAGAAAAAGACAACAAAATGAAAAAAGCATCAACCCGTCTTCTGTCACTGGAAAATTCAAAGGTCAGTCTAAAACCGCTACAAAGAAGACATCACGCCATTGTGAAGACAGTGAGTGCCACTTTTTCATTTTAAACCTGTGCTGCGATGAGCTGAAATAAGCAGAAGCTGAGTATTTTTTCTTAGATTTATAGTTTGTAAAGGGTACGGAATCTATAAGTTATTGTCTGGTTTCTGAACAAGTCCACATGTGGTTTTTATATTGTAAGGGCCTCCAATCTTTTTTTCTCATAATGTACTTTTCAATGAAAATCTAGAATGTAGACATTTAAATGTAATAAAAGAAAACACTCAAAATAACATGTGATTTGTGGTTTAGGACAAAAAAACAATGAATTCCATCTACATGCTCTGCACGGCTATGGCAACCACAGCTCTGGCAAAAGGTACATTTTAATGAAAATTGTGTGCCTGTTTTTAAATATATAGAAAATATGTATTTCTTATATTTTTTTCTGAATATTTCATCACTGGTAGAAAAGTCTACAAAAACCAACTGAATATCGAAAGTTGAATCATAAAGGAACTCTAGCCTAATATCTCTTAACATTAAAGGTATAATTCTGGCAGAAAAATAAAATGATCACAATATAATGATCTCAATAATCTGTGTGTGTAAGGGTCTCTATTAAAGCCAAAACAGTCTGTATTTTCCATTCAGCCTTTAATTTTTCTTGTTTGTTCTTTAGGACCAATTGAATGTGATTTCTCTGAACTCAGTGGAACTCAGCAGTGTTTCGGAGCAGTGGGACAGCTGCTGCTTTTTCATCTGCCAAATACAGAAAACACCGATATTTGGTTAAAGAAGGATGCATGTATCCTTCTCAAAAAAGTGAAAAACAAGACAGTGACTCCACACAACAAATATGTCAATCAATCTGAAGTCTTCACCAATGGAACAATCAAACTAGGTTACGCAATGAAGAGACACACAGGAGATTATCTGTTGGAAGAATTTGGATCTAATGGGGTTTTACTGAAAAAAGTTAACATGCATCTAGAAATAAAAGGTAAGGAAAAAAGTAGGGTCATATCACAGGGTGAATCACACCAGGCACAAAGGCAAATTGGGGCTATTGCATAAAGTGGCAGCTTAACTTACTTAAAGTGTTCTTGCTTGAATTACTGACTAAAAACAAAATTGGATTGGTACTGGATATTATTTGCACTTGAACTGTAGACTGGGTTTGGGGCAATAGTTCATTGAACTGAAAATTGAAAATGGTTTGTAACAATGCCTATCTAGCTTTTGATGCTTTGATGATTTCTTTGACAGAAAAACATGCCTAATTTTGACATGTACTCATGCCCCATTTTCTACCAATCCAGTTGGAGGACCTTTGGTGGTCTTGAAACAGAAACTACTTATGTCAGAGGCTGGTGGTCGGATTATCGTGACAAACAAGACCTACTAAATTGTGTATCATTCATTTTATGTGATTTGTTTAACTGCATTGTGAGGGATACCAGGCAGCCTGTGCTGGTTAGCTTATTAGACCTACAACAAAGGCCGCACTATTTAACAAGTTGATGAAGTCATGCACACAGTAAACTTTCCGCACTGTAGGTATTACAATATGTTGCTCTGTATTTGTGTGTTCCAGCTACAGTGTCAAAGCCAGCTGTCTCTCAAACTTGTTCTTCACTAACCCAAAAGAACATCAGCTGCTCCTCTTGGGGAGATGAAGTGGAGTTCATTCTGAGTTTGGACGGTTATACATTGATACAGACCAGGGGGCGTCACAGCCAGTCCCTGAGCAGCTCAACAACACACATGCAGCCACTTACTGGGAGTGAAGCTGAGCAAGACACCCTCACTGTTTCAAACGTTACCATCAGCTTACATGGTCAGCTGACCGGAAACTTGATGTGTCGTGTTTGGAACAATGTCAGCAGTGATGAAACAGTTTTTCACCTGACAAGCTGTGAAGGTACAGTATTTTTAAAGATCTGCTTTTTTTGAATAAGAACAGCAAAGTGAAGGAAATCTTAAAGTAAACATGACAAAAGATGATCGGTTCCCATCTAGATGGGACAGATTGACTTTCAGAAGTAATGTTCTCAAGTTTATTCAGGTTTAAGTATTAAGTAGTCTTAAATGTTGCAAAAATACAAGTCTAATTGGGTCTGACATTATTTGTGTTTTCCAGCGTTTATTCACGCTCCTGTTGTTGTGGCGGTGAGGGCTGGTGTTGTCACTCTACTTCTTCTGGCTTTGTGTTTCGGCATCTGGCATGTGCATAAAAAAACAAGACAGTGAATATGAGGTGGTTGATTTCTATTTTGCTAATTTTTAATTATATACAGTCTTAAAGTCACACAATAAGTATGTGGCCTCTTTGAAAAAGGCAGATGCCGTCACAGGTGGGGTGTTTCAGTAAGCTGCCCACTTTTGCTCATCCTCACTCTACATCCTTACCCATTTTTGGACTAGCTTTTTTTTATGCACTGCCAGGATGGCTACAAATATGGGTGACATCACAAACTATGTCCATGTTTGATAGTCGATGCTTCTACCTAACAAGAACTGATTGAGCCAACTGGAGAGGACAGCGCGACCACACATCTGAATACGTATCTGCACATCAGAGACAAAAAGCAGCATCTCCACAGGCCCATGGTGGAGGAGGGAGGAAAGGAACTCTACTGGACGGGACCCAGCAGTCTGCTGCACACAGATATTACACCATGTCAACATGACCAATGCACACACCTTTGGGTTCATCTGAAAAATTCATACTTTGTAGTGCAACTTGTGCAAGTGATGTTCTTTACTGATATGTTTGACAAATTAAAATGTTTTTTAAAATTCACACAAGTCTTTCCTGTGATTCTGAAATGTGCCTATAGCAACAGAAAATGTGAGTGTTTTTTAGTACAAACATTTAATTTTATATTCTCTGAGTTTCCTTTGAGAGGTCTACTGACATGTTGGTTAGCAATGTGTTACAGGGGTTTAAATGATATGCTTGCTCACACAGTACACCTTTGGATCTACAGAGGTCCTTTACAAAAGTCAACACCTTTCATCTCAGGCATGACACCTGGTCACTGCAAAATTTGTAGGATTCTTTCAGTTTCATATATATTTTTCAAATTGTTTAAATAATGAAATTATGTTGAAATCAGCTCTGGACTAATCTGACTGTAGTTGTAAGAAGAAGATAGTGCTGAGAACCTTAAAACTCAAACAAACTATGACACAGTTTCACAGACACCAAAACACTTCAAGAAACAGCTCATGGCCATAGTGAACATTTAAAGTGCACAACATGATTTTCATTACCCCCCTTGGTTTTCCATTACCTATATGAAAATACTGTTTGTGTAAAATAATTGGTCCTGCTCTGTAGATACGAAAGAAAGGGTATTTGCCATAATCTTAAAAAAAAAGTGTGTTGTAGGAAAATGTCCCCCCCCCATGTCTGAAACATCGTATACGGAATAAGAGTATTTATAAATGTTTAAAATGAAGACAGTGGCTCCATAGATCTATCACACATTAGACATTGTTTCATATTTGACAAACCATAGTTTATGTCAGCTGTCAGTCTGTTTGCCACCACTGATAAGAGGTTTCACTTTGCTCACCAGCAAGTTGTGCGACAACACAGTCACTACTTCCTCCTTTCCAATCATACAACAAGACAACAAAAAGACAAGAGCAGCAAAAACCAACCTCTGTCATTAAAAATCTGTCTGTCTAAGAGTACCACAAAGAAGACATCATACATTGGTGAGGACGGTGAGGGACACTTTTTCATTTTCAACATTTTAGGCTAAGTAGAAACATTAAGGGACGCTTTTAGAATTTGGTGGGGGAAATATTTTTTCTACAGTCCATTTTAAGTCACAGATGTCACATAAATGTTATTAAAGCAGACTTTCCAGCTTTCTTCCTACTTATCTTAAATGTATTTAATTGCAAAACAATATTTGAAAAGAAATAATTTGTCATTTTGCATTTGCACCCACGGTGTAAAAGGGAGAGATTCCGCAGATCGTTTGTCCCTGCTGCTGTCAGATTTTACAATATATGTATCACCTGACCATGTCGAAATCGTGCAATATTATTTATTTCTACAACCACTGTTTTTGCACTTTGCTTGTCATTTTGTCCATCCTCTTTTACATATGTTGTATATTTTGGACTCTTATTTTTATTTCTCTCTCTTTCTCTCTTTATCTTTCTTAATTTTCTCTGTAATTTATTTTCTGCTCTTGATGTTTTCTTATTCTGTGTATTTATTGGGCTGCTGTCACATGAGAATTTCCCCGCTGTGGGATCAATAAAGTATCAATCAATCAATCATTTTATTCTTTTTGCTTTAGCAGAAAAAAATGATATCCATCTGCGTGATCTTCATCGCTACGGCAACAGCAGTGCTGGCAAAAGGTATGTCTGAGTGCAGTTTACTGTATGG
>JAOWBC010000182.1:10072494-10085213 GCA_028566105.1 Hypoplectrus providencianus
GTATTGTTTCTTTACAGTCACACATGTGGTAGTTACTGATCTGTGTGTGCGTCTGAAGCAGCAACACTGAAATAAACTGTGGTTTTTCACTGACACACTACCAAATGATGCGAGAGCAAACCACTCCTGTCTCCTTGATATATTTAACATCAAATGCCTGCACATTTCGAAGGAAACACAATGCTACTCTGAGTTTTCAATGAATTAATTTAAAAACTATTGTGGTAAACATATTTGCCAAGTTCCAAAATGTTTTGTACTGAGTATAGAGAAAATGTTCAGGCATCTTTCTTACAGTAAGGCCTCATAGTCACGAAAGCATGAATAATGCTTTCGTTACTAGCTAAATTAAAGCTTTATGGTTTTCCTAGATGAAAAAGAGATCAGAGACTCTTCAACCATGAAAAGAATACAGTGCTCTAATGTGGTCATATTTACAGCTAATGAACATGGTGGGAAAAAATCAACAGCTTCAGTACAAAACAATCTGAGACATTCAGGGATTCAAAAAGGGCACAAAAACAGAAAAAAACTACTTAATCTAGAGGAGGCTGTTGCTGCAGTCATGCAGTCCTCTGAGAGCAAGAAGGTTAAGTACAGTGAGTGGCACTGTAAATGTACATGCTGTATATGTATATATTTGTGGTGACAATTCCATGGTATAGTTAACATAAGAGTTGTTAAAAAGAAGTTAGCTAAAGACTTAGTTGGCTAATAAAGATACTCCGTTCGTAACCTATAGCACGACCTCAAACATGAAATATGTAAATCAGTCATTCATGCTGAATAATATAATGAGAACACTGTTAATGGTTTACGATTGTCCAAGTCAACATGCAGCCAGAGAGAAGAAAAAAACACTTACAACAACAAACATTTACAAACTTTGGTTCTTACTCTCTATCTACATGTTGCATGTAGACATTTGTTTAATGAAACATGGACTAAACTGCAATATGTCTCATATAAAGATATTTCAATAAAAAAATTTAATTAATCTAATTTTCTCTCTTATTTTGTGTGTGTGTTTTTTTTTTTTTATTAGAATGTAAAAGTTAATGCCTTAATAGAAAACAGGTTGTACAAGCACCATAACTTTCAAAATAAAAAAAAGCCTAAACATTTTTGGATTAGGTTCTAAATAGATACCTCTTTTTGAAATATTTGTTTGTTATTATGTTTTTATCAGCATTTTTGTTAGATTTTTAAATAATTACATTTACTTGTTTTGCTTAAGGTGGTCTCCTTTCACAACAATGCATTTCGTTCGATTTTAACAAACAGCCCATCAAACCAAAGTCAAATAAAGTGCAGAAACAAAGAAAAAGACAATTGTGTATTATGGTTACTGTACTGGAAACGGTTAGAAACAGTTTGCTTCATATGTACACTCATCACTAATAATTACTTCCGAACAATAAAAGAAAAGCAAAACATCTGTATCATCTATATCTGCAATATCTTTTAGTTTTAAGAAAAAATTAGCTTAAAGTCTGAAAGGCCAGTAGCATAATGTAGTGATCATACTTGAGCACACAGTGGAGCCAAAGGCCACAGAAGTAGAAAGGGAATTGCTATAATCAGTGTACTTGTTGTTGTTGTTTGTCTTAACATGGCAAAATTCTTCATTGATGTAGGGCACTCTTTAAACCCTATCTGTCAAAATATGGTACAGTACTCAAATCACATGGGCTTAGATAAATTGCAAGTGCAACACAGGGTTTGTAATAGTCCCAATGGGAAAGGGTCAGGCACTCTGATTCAGAACAGGGACTTAAAAATGTACCTGTTGCCATCTTCAAGTTTGTCAAAAAAGCTAAAAAGGCTAGTGTTTCCCAACAAAAACAAAAAGAATTTACTCATACAGGTGACATGCCTACCTCAGCATGTCGCCTGCATTTGCACATGTGATGAAGTTTCAATTCTGTTTATGAGCTTTTGCATGTGAGAGAGAAAGAGTAAAGGACAACATAAGGCTGACTGGAAAATTACAATGCAGATGCTAGAGCTCTCTGAATTTTAAAATACAAAAATATGATGGTGGAACTGAAATGCTATTAAATGTATCTCTGTTTCATCACAGCCCTTCAATTAAATTAAAAAAGTGTCAAAATACTGTTTTTCTATCTTTCACCGTGAATAAAATATTTGTAAACGAGCACTTTTGGTTGTTTAAACTTTAACCGGACCTCAACTGTAAGGTTTAATAGGGTATTTTTCCTGGTCATTTTATATATTTTAGTGCTGTATAATTCGGACCCTGAATTCAAAATATTATTCTTCCTAAATCAGTTGCTTCAACATTTTGCAAAGATCAGTGTTCTGCACATTCTTGTTCAGCCTCCTTGGTTATCATCATCATAGTTATCACTAAACACTCACCACATTTTTCCTGTCAAGAAATTCCTCATTCCTTCAGTGTTACGGAGTAAAGTGCCTGTCACTCTCTGGGCAGATGGAGCAACTGAGAAAGAGAGGGATGAGAGGATGAGGGAAGTTTAAGTGTAATGGGTGAGGACTGTAAACTCTGTGCATGGAACCCTGTAAAGACAACTCACTCTCACATCATTATTTATTCCCAGCAGTTTACTGTAGTACAAACCACATCCTTCTGCTCTTCAGAGCTATAGCAGCTTCAGGAGTGGAATGATGTGGTTCCTCTGGAGCTTCACTGTCTGTGTGGAGCCAACAATTTCTTCCACTTGTTCATTGGCATGTTTTCTTTTTGCATTCTTTTGTCTCTCCTAATGGGCTTTACAATCTCTCACTATTCAGTCCAGTTCTGCCAAGAAAGTGCTAAGTGGGCCATCCTTTTGTGAAGTCCTCATCATATCATCATTTTACATGCACTTACCTTATATGTGGTCTGAAAAGGACAAAAGTGTGTTTGTAAAGTTTTTGAAATTGTAAAAGTATTATTTACAAAATAAATGAAATACACTGATAAACAACATACCACCTCACATTAGGGAAGCACAGTGCAAAGAATCTAGCTAAACGTTTAACATGGGTTATGATCCAATATATTCATATACTGTGATACCAAACAAATTATGTGTTTTTTTTAAGCTGATGTTATCTGTCAAAGTATATAAAACATACCATATACAACCCTGAAAACAGCGGGACATTGTCTAAAATGTTAATATGAAAAAAAATATAATCATTTAAATGAAATACTCAAGTGTTTCCACATTTCTTACACCTCATCATTACACTCTATCTCAGTATCTCTTTAAATCAAAAGTAATGTAATATGTGTGGCTGTGTGTTTCCAAAAGGTGTACTATTGCATGCTCCAACACTAATTCTGAAAAAAAGTTTGGGACATTATTAAACATAAACATTATTAAAACAGGATGCAATAGTTTGCTAATCCTTTATCACTTGTATTCTGTTGAAAACTTTACAAAAACAACACAACATTTAAACTGAAAACGTTTTTTGTTTTTGCTTATTAACACTCTAAATTTGTTGCATTTTCTTCTTTACTACCTTTACCTTTTTGACACATTGCTGCACACAACCGTAACATTTGAATCCGACTTTACACTTGGATCATATGGAATAATACTTAAGGAATTCCATAATTTCTATCCATTTCACCCTCCCTGTCTCCCCCTCTGTGTTTTTATGGGGTGACTGCAGGAGAAAGAAGTAGGGCTTCCCCCTCAGCCTGACACCCCTGCTTTTAGAACATGTGGCCTGGGAATAATTGGGTTACAACTGCAGCAGACCAATGAGTTGGCCTTGATTTGGAGAATGACTCCTTTTACATTTGTCTGAATGCCTGCTGCTTCCACAGCTGCAGCTTTTATCCTCCTTTCAGGCTCAGGATTTTACTGTATAGGTCTGGCAGCCACCCAGATGACAGAGTGGAACACAATCCTTGCATTAATATACTAACCCACATTCAGCGGATAGGACAAAAAAAAAAAAAAAAGAACGATCCTCTTTTTCATACTAATAAAGGAAGCCCTTACTTTAAGAAATTTAAATATGAAATTTAAATACAAACTTTAACAGCAGTCGAGAAAGGCCATATCCTATGTAACATATCCATAATATAAATGAAACAGTAAACATAAAAGGAGCACAGCACTTTGACAGGTATCATGGCGCTGATGAATTGCAACACTCTGCAAGCTAGTGTAATAAAACCTTCAACTGTATTTGTGGAAACACTGGAATCCCTTTTTTTTTTTCAAACCTACTTTCCTTTTCAGCCAGTCGTAGAATCTTAGTTTCTGTCTTATTGTGTAAATGTCTTTATTTTAACAATCTGATTTCTCGCAGGAAGCAAGACAAGCACAGGCGTATGCAATACTGTTAATGAATGCAGACTTGATAAAATGTAATTAATTACACCTGCGCTTGCGCCTGCGTTTAAACTACATTTTTTTAAAAAAAAACAAGTAGGAGGGAATACACTGTCAGATTCAGATGTATTACAGTTAGGTCGACTAAATACCGTTTTAACACAGTTAACATTAGCTTACTTCAACATGACTTACCGGGAGATGGTAGGAGGAAGAAGCCGGTAGCCTAGTTCGCGTTGGCAGGAGTTACCTGCGTGATTCTCAAGTAGGACCGGTAAGGACGGTACTTCCTGCGCGCGTGCGGTCACCAAAGCTAAACTAGCATGAATTTTACACACTAATGTCTAATTTAAACACGGAGGCGCCAATGATAAAGAATCCCACCAGTTTTTCCTAAATCGAATTTTCTATTTGTCATGGTCAGAAAGACAAATCTGGTGAATGGCTGCGAAAATATAGGAAACACACCAGCAGGTGAACTTCAGAGATGCGTCGCAGGCCGATTATTATAATATCGCGAGAATATGAAATATCGCTCGTGACTGTACCATTACCTAACAATTACATTTTACTAATGTATAAACCAAACCTACTACAGCTATAATGATACTTACAACAATAATTATAAAGTTTACAGGACAAGTAATGATTTTTCTTTTAATGAGATATTAGGTGGTCACATTTGGAGAAGTAAGGGTGAACTGCTTCTGAGCTTTTCCTGTAATCAAACCTGATTAACTGGCTCATCAAATAATTCTCACTCACACAAGATCACACTGTCATTTATTCAGACATGTGACTATGGTATTTCTATTATGATGTTCATAGAAAGGTCACATCTATTGTACTGAGCTCATAAAAATGTCTCTGTAGATGACAGAATGTTCCGTTTAAACAATAGGGTTTGCACTAGTAAACCCTCCTTAATGGCTATTAAAGCAAAAATATTTAACTTCTCAAGGTCATCCTTATTGTTTTGTTTTCATGACAACCTTTCAACAATCCCTGCCGGTTCACACATGAATGACATCAGAGGTCAAGGTATAGCAATTGGTTAGCAGATAACACCAGATTATTTCTGCACAAGTCTCTCCCAACAATATGTAGTTCATGAGCCAAGGTTGTGGCAAAAAGTTTCCTCCTGCAGTCTGTCTTCCTTATCGGAAACTTCTCCACCAATCACAACAGCCAAAACCTCTCCCAACCCTCCTCCTGTTTTCCACTTGGAACACAGTAACTGTTAGTTTCTTCTCAGCTGGAAATTAGATAAAGGAAGGTCAAGGTCTGTGAACATTGTTATAAATGTGGCATTATTCACTTTTGGACTGAGCAGCAGCCGTCTTGGTCTCAGTAAAATTCTCAGGGTCACTCACACAATGAAGGCTCTTATCTCCCAACAAAAGCTCCTTAGTCAGTGAAGTAGGTGAACACCCTGACACACCCAGCTAAGAGGCACTTACAAGAGGGAAAATGCCTGTAAGAACTTTACTTAATCAATAAATAATGATAGAAACAGCCTTGGTGTCACAACTGCCCTTGATCAAATTAAACAGAAATTAACTCTGAAGGAAAACATTAATATGTCATATTTCACTCCTGTCTTATCTTGTTTCATTTTTGAAATGTTTCCACAACCAGCCTCAAAGCTTTGCCACCCATTCTAACTTTTTACGGTCATTACCCAGCTTGAATCACAAATGAATAAAATGGTCAAGTAAGCATTCATGTCAGCGCAGAACACAATAGCTCCAGTGTAGTCCCCATCCGAAAAAGGGAACCACTTTGATGCACAAATAGAACCTGCCAGAAAGTATTGTGTCATTGGGATTTCAGAGTAACGAGCCAGTGAATGAATTCATGTCCTGAATGGTCTCGTGGTGCACGACAGGAATGGGACATTTGGTAGCTCAGTGGGCCAATGGGATAGTCACTTTGACAGGCCCACACAAGTTTGAAAGCTCATGCACAAACACAAACGTGCATGCAGAGACATGCATGTGCCCAAATAGAAGTAAATAGATTCACATGCATGCCCAGAATTTTTAAGAAAAACTTTTATACGGCCAAATGCTTTTACACACGCACACAATCGTGCACACACACGCCTCTTTTAAGCCCCTACCATTGGAAACCATGGAAATGCCAAGCAAACAAGTGTTCTCATTTGGCAGGCAGGCTGCTTGCTGGCTTCCATCTATGGGAACTACTGTACCAAGCTGCTGTGTCAGATGTATGATGGGACACCATAAAGGCCTGACTCAACCATTAACTACAGTAAGGACGGTGAGGTCATTGACATGGATATATTTTCTCTAAATTTGCTTTATGTGCTTATGTGAGAAGTAGAGTTTTATAGCCACAAGGATTAAACAATAAGCTAAACTAATTGCAACAGTGTCACACTTGTGTTTTGATTCATAAAGATGTATAGTCTTGAGTGAGTTCTGATGGTCATCTTTTTTGTATTTTGGTCATGATCAGATGAGAAAATCAAGAATGTATTTACAGGATTTGGGGGCGGTAACATGGAAGAGATAGATTGTCATTTTCCTGGAAACCATTATAAAAGCTGGCCATGATGTTACATGATAATGTCCGGGCTTAGCATTAGAGGTTTGCAGCATTTTTGCTTTGGAAACATTTTATCACTCAGATCCATGCAACACTGCGCAGCTTCCAACAGCCACAGATATAAATGCAGCTATTTTCATGCTGTGCTGTCTAATTTTAGATAACAATATGCTCACTTACTATTTAATAGCACAGACCAAGATACTTGGCCAGTATGAAGGAATAGTTGTATCCTTTTCAGGGCTATTTGAAACATTTTTCTGCCCCATTATGACCCTCAAGTTGTTGTTGTGATTGTCTGGTTTTAGTTGTGGAAAATGCTCTGCTTTTGTGATAGCCAAACCAACCCAGAGAACTGTTTTCTTCTTGCCGTTTGACTTATTTTCTCATAGTTGAGGCAGCTTGACTTGATGACTGAGGACAAAAAATGAGATAATATAACAATTACACTCTAATTTTCAGCAATGGGACCAAAGTTGGTGGTAAATTGAACAGTCTCTCGGTGCTTCTGTGAACTAAATTACTCAGTGAATTAACCCTCTCAACCCCAAGCAGTTCAGTGGATTCTGCTCCTGTCACATTTTGCCCAATGTGGCCTTGTTCAGTGGAAGATAAGTCCTGCACTTCTGTAGAAATAGGACAGTTATGGCCTGAAGTAGGATTAACTCAAAAATGTATTTTGTGCCATATAAAACAGTTATAATGTCATAAATCACAAAAGAGAGAAAAAAAAAAGTTGAATTTCTTTGGCAATTCAATTGACAATTATCTCAGCTGAGTTGTTCACTGCTTTCCATTCTGCTAAATAGCACAGAATCTTTCAGGATCTGGTTTGTGCAAACATTTAATTGTTTAAAGTCATGTAGAGTAAAACACTTCTTATGAAATATCACAAGTGTGTAATGATAATCTTTTTACTCAAAAATCTATCAATTTGGAGATATTTAAAATGTAAATGTGCCTGTTGAACCCACCACAGGATTGAGGTGTTCAGAGGGTTAAACTTTGTAGGTTATGTTCACATATCTTGTCACTGCTCATCTGCTGATCTGCATCTACACCTACGAATTTTGACACACTTCTCTGGTTTTCATCTGCTTGCGTTGATGAATTGCTCTTCATTCAGCTGATTTAAATTGATTCAAGAAATCCCATGTATATCATCTCCCCTCTCTGTATTGTAGAGAGCTGTATTTTACCGATAAATCACCTTTTGAAGTAACCTTGAGTCGGAGGAGAGAGACAGGAACAGTCAGAGACTTTCTGTTCTTCTTCTCCAGCGCATCAATCAGCAGCAGAGTAAGTTGCTGCATCTGGAGCACAGATCCTGTTCCCATTCAGCTACAGTTATCGCCAAGGGTGAAACTGAGACTTCACACCCGCATGATGCACACACTGTACTGGGTAAATATTATTAGTATCAAGTAATTTTACCTTACATTTGAACAATCTTTTTATCTCTTTAAATACTGACAATAAGTTGTTCTCACTGTGTTGGTCTCCATTAGGTTTTAAATTGTTTTACAAGGCATTCCTGTTATACTTGTCTTTTTTCAACCTGTCTTTCTGTCCAGGTTTTGACAAGACCCACTGTTTCATCATTATAAAGCCCTGTTTTGCATGATTTCAACATCGAACCCCTGGGCACCTTTGAGAAATTTACCAGAGAAACAGGAGACAGCATTAAAATCGAATTTCAAGTGTTGTTCTTCCTCTAAGATATTTTTCTTGGTGGGGTGGAATGGCCTCGGACATAACATCAAGATGAGGTAACTTCAAACCTCTGCCCTGACAGTAATCAATATTAATGAAATTCTGTTGGCTGGTTGGCTGCCAGATCCTCGGGGCAGGGCCTGCAATGGCCTCGCAATGATAGCAGAAAAATAGGTGTGCTTTATTGTTTTTCTTTGGAGAACATGACTTTTAACCCAAAGGTAAAGTAAATACATTAAATATACAGAAGCCCGGAGAGGCAAGTGAGAAAAAATCTGGTGATCCATTTTCTGCTGCCTGATGCTTTTCCCCTGTGATGAAGATATAAGTGCATTTTGCAGGCGATTTTTTTTGTTTTAAAAGCATTTTTAAGAAAACAGGAATACTTTAAGTCCTTTTAGAATATGGTGTAGAGTAGAAGGCTAATAAAAACAAACAAACACAAAAAAGATATTGAAAAAAACACCAAACCTTTTTTGTTTCCTCTGTTTTTACAGATAAATAAGCAAGTTACAGTTAAAAAATATCCGGTTCTATATAGTTTTCTCCCCTATGATTAGGATTTAATAACAGATGAACTTGACTTACTCAGGACAAAAATGACTTGGCACTTGCTTTGTGACTCTGATTTGCATCACATGTCTCGAAATCGAAACATAACAAGAAAGCACTTTAAAGTTAATTTGATACTCTTTATGTTTGACAACCTATGTGACATGATCCAGGCCTTCATGGTGCTGTGCGCCTCTCATACTTTTTACTCCAAGTAGGTTAATGGAGTTTCCCAACTGCAAATCTCAATTTAATGTGGTGAATTGGAAGAAGAACATGCGATCTCTACTCATGAATGCACATTAATCAACTTGTAAGTTCCAAGTTTGAGTCATGAGTCTGAATGTGGAGATGAGCTCATGTGTGCTGGTGACATGGTGTAGCTGACTGCTTTTATCTGGGCGGTCTGCAGAAAACCCCCGCACATCTGTGGGTGGATCGAACATTATGTCATATTAACACAACTATAATTACACAATCCCTATCATTTACACGGGGCTGGATTTGTGTAAACTTAGTGCGTGTGAGCGGATGGATTTGGTGTTCTCAGTGTACTTTATTTTTATGAACTGCTCAAAATGTGGATTGTGACTTTGGAAACCACACTTTACATCAATTCTGGTTAACTTATTTTGCAATACTTCCATTCTCAAATGTTAATCTGTCCAGTAGAAACAAATCAACCACACCATAGGATGCACAGTTGATGTCTTGTATCAACAAACGCATTTATTTCTGCAGCTGTTTTTGGCCATCAGTTGTGAACACAACATTGACTCACCATCACTGTTTATGTTAATGAAGATTAACTTGATCTTTCATTGTGTTTTAGTAACCTGAGGAATTTAGGTCAGTGGTTCAATCTCTCTGGGCTCTGTTTTTGGGCTCCACCCATTTAAATGACTGAAGCTGTTTAAAACCATGGGAACAACATTTAAATGAAATCTAAGTTTAATAACTTTGATATCTTATATTAAAACCTGCACACAGATAAGTGTATAACCTGCGTAATTGTGAGCTAAATATAAGGACCCATAGACATTTATGTCAAGACAGTGGCCTCCAGTGCCTGAAGTCATTATGACAGGAAGAGAGACAAGCAGGAAGTGAGGAAAGTAAATACAGACCTTGAAGTACAGATGATGTAAACTAATCAGTTTAAATGTTTCAAAGCCTGCTCAAAAGGTAATTAAATATGTTCTTGCAAAGTTGATCTCATGCCATCATATTTCTCTGTTGACATGGTATTTTTTCAAGTTTAAGGCTGTGGCTCCTGTATGCTTTGGCTCCGTCTGGCTGTAAAGCAGGAATCCAAGTTAGTAGAAGTGGTGTTTCATTCTGAATAAAGGCCACTTCCACTTTCCACCTGTTGTGTAAATCATTGCCTGCTCTGTTGTTGGAAGTTTAACCAAAAGATGAATCTAACTGTCTTTGAAGCCTCAGGAAAAACTGACATCAAATGTAGACCTAGCTAATCTAGCACAAGATTTCGTGCAGCACGAAAAAGGCAAAATACTGCATGAAAAGGTTCAGTTTTGTTGAATGTGTAATTACATTTATGATTTTGAAAAATAACTGCAGTGTTTTACTTGGTCAAAAACCTGTTTTAATAATTTGGAGACACAAATCCATAACCAAGTGGTCCCAGACTTCTGGCTGCCCCTGTGTTCTGACCTTTGCAAAACCTGTTTGTGCCTGTGTGCTTCAGAAGGATGTGTAAACAGAAAAAAAATGCAGGGACATTGTAAGATTACAGTAGAAATGGTCAAAACATTAAAAAAAAGGATTTCTAAACAACTGACCAGGAGTTTTACTGTTACTTTTTAATGTTCGTGTCAAGAGATGAATACTGTCCTGGCTGCCAGTGTTTGGGAGGTTCATACTATATGGCCAAAGCCAGCAATGCAAATCACTCCAGTAGACAGTCTGGACCCTCCTCTCTCTCTGTCTCTCTGATAGAATTATGACTCTCTTTGCTCTATACTTAGACCCTCAGACTGTTGTATCTCCCCCTCATGAGGTCCAGATTGAGCTGTTTAGAGAAATAAAGACCTTTTTCACTCAGTTAAAGATGTCTAGGAGGAATGAAAGACACAGAGGGGAGAGGGAAAGTGAAATAAAGAGACAGAAAGAAAGAGCCGGCATTTGTGTCTCGCAGTATTTGTCCTATAGTGGCAAACACTGCACAACTTCTCATACAGTTACTATGGTGCCCACTGAAACACGAAGCTGCTTCCAGTTAGGGTATTGTGAGGATAGAGACGGGGTATTTAAAGAAAAGTGTGTGAATGTGTGCTTTAGTTGTGTCATTAAAGAGTGTAAAGAGTGCTGGCAGGGAGAGAAATGGAGAAGCAAATGAAGCTTTAAGTTAAATGGGGAAAAGAAACAGACTGATAGAAAGACATTTGAACATCTGTTTACATTTTACAACTTTGGCTTCTTGTGATTAGTTCAGCTAAGTTGAGCTTTGCTGTTTCATTCAGTGATCCATTTCAATAAAAATTTCCCAAATTAAAGAAAACTTTAATTGTCACAGGGCGGTCCATGGGTGTGGGGCAACAGACGGGAAAACCGGGAGACAGTCTGTAGAATAATGCTGGAAAGTACTGCAAGAGACAATCTGGCAGAGTGTGAGAGTCTGGCCGGGGCTTATATAGCAGAGAGGTGATTGCTGATGCAGAGCAGGTGTGTGATTGTGAATCAGGCTCAGGTGTGTAACTGGCTGATTAGAGCAGGTGTGTAGCTCTGCCTCATGAGCTCAGAGCCATCACAGGGTGGGAGTGACCTTAATTTACCTGTTAAATGCGTCAGTTTTGTTTTTTGTGCATTTCATTCAAATAAAATATGCTTTTTGACCACTGATTTATATATAAAAAAAGACACTATTCCATCCATTCTTCAATATTTCCTCACTTTGATTTTATTGACCTCATCCACAGTGGTGAAAAACATGAACCCTTTGATTGTTAGTTACTTCCTGTTTTATTTAAACAGACTTGAGAGTGCAGAGATGTGTTACATATGTCTGAAAACCAATAGATCCCACAGCACACTCTCTGTGTCTGGACCATGGCCACTTTGGCCATTGCTACTCAGTAGAATAAACAGAAAGACCTCAGTAGAATTGTTTCCCTGCATTACATACCATGTATGTTCAGGACATCTGTAACCATGCCACAATGAATAAATACTGACTTTAATATAAAATAAGTCCTCTGACAGACTAGCTTTGTAACACCAGCTTACATCACCTTATTATTGTTTAGGCATCTTCAGCCATATGGATTTAATCTCACTCTGACCCAATTGGGACAAACATTGCAACAAAAAATTACATGCTGTCAACACAATTTCCAAGCACCTTATATTTCTTCACAGCATAATGGACTTTGACCAGTTTGTATTGTTTTCATGTGAAACTGTGAGCTCAGGGTGAGGCAGCTAAACTGAAGTGGAAATTACTCACAGAGTGCATAACAGCACAGATAACATAGATGTGTCATTACAGTATTTTAAAAGTAGAAAATATTTTTAAATGCTAATCCTAGCATGTGATAGACACCT
>JAOWBC010000182.1:10085521-10097232 GCA_028566105.1 Hypoplectrus providencianus
TGTGTGTGTGTGTGTGTGTGTGTGTGTGTGTGTGTGTGTGTGTGTGTGTGTGTGTGTGTGTGTGTGTGTGTTGATGTTGGACCCCCAGCATAGTGTGAGCTATCATGCAGATGTGGGCTGTATTTAAGCACTGTGTCACTTTTGGATTGCTGATGTGTCCTGAAAAGGTTTTAACATAAATCAGAGGTGATCAGTGTATGCGGGTAAACATTTTTTTACAATTTGTATATATGTTGGTGTAGGTTTCACAATCACAACACAAAGGAGATGAAACAAATGTGGTGCATGTTGCCTTGTCCAGACACAGCGAACCCCTCGCTGGGACAGCATCAGTGACATTTTCTTTCCACCATCCTATTCAGGACCACCATCAGGATTTTATTGCTCCTTCGGGTGGCTGAGCGGCTGTGAGGTCATCCTGTGGGTGTCTCGAGATCAGTGACTGTCTCTTCCTAAATCCCCTTTTAATGAGAATCAAAGCAAAGCTCAATGAAAGCTTCATCCCCTCACAAGGCCAAACCAAACATCAGGAGGATCAAGAGGCTTCCAGTGATATACACACAGAAATCCCTGCAAACAAACCATGAGGGTACTGCATATACACAAACCGTGCACCTTTTCATCTTAGTGTGGAGTTTCTGTCTAAAAGAAAAAAATGAGAGTATACGCACACATGCACATCTTTAAATATAGACAAAACAAAACCCAATTTAGATTTTAGTTCATAATAGCTCAGCCAATTTTTGATTAAAAGAACCTGGAGAACCGGCATGGTTTATGGTGTGCGTGCAAAGCATTCACGAAGAAAAGGAAATTATGCTTTTTATGCTGCGTTTTCCTCACAAAAACTTTCAAGCAGCACTTTTTTTTTGTAGCCTACACAAACAATGCATCTGAAAAACAGAAAGAAATAAGTAGGCCATTGACAAAGGAAATGTTCTATGTAAAGTCTTTTCACATTTGAAGGGAGTTAATATTGAACTTGACACAACTTTTTGCAACCTTTTGCTGGGGCCCCTCAGTAGATAAAGCTTGATGAAGTGTCCTCTGAAGTGATGCCATTCTAGTAATAAAAGTAAGTAAAAGGTGACTTTCCCGTCAAGAAAATGTGATGAAGCGCACTTGTGTGTCCTTAAATGGAAAAAATGTGATAAATTGCCTTTTCAGTAAAGAAAACTCGCAAACTGCAAGGCTGCACACAACACTGAAAAAAACAGAACCAAAACAGCACAATTTAAATGTATTAATTTTGTATTTTGAAGTTATTCATCATGTTTTATTCTCTGATATGATATATATGCAGCCCCAGATGCTACAAAACTCCCTTTGCCCCACCACATGCAGTCTGTACCCCCTTGTTTTGTTTTTTTACCCCTGCCCTCCAGACAGCCTGAGTCCAACACTGCATGTGAGGTCATCTACACAAAATTACTGCTTCAGCCCCACCAGTGCCATTAGAAAGCTGTCAGCCCTTTGATAAACAGTGTTATTACAAAGCTAAACAAGATTATCTGTGGACTCTTTCATCACCGACCACATTTTACCCTCTAAGACTCTTAACTGTTATAAATTCAGCTTTCATGAGTTGCTTCGATACTTCTATGAACCTTTTGAGTTACTGTGTTATTCATGTCTTCAATTTACATCCGAGCATGAATGATGAGAATTCAGGAATGCTCAGCTGAATGTAAAGTCTCTTAAATCAAGGTTCAGCCAGCATGCATCCAGTAAAACTCGACAAATCATGGCTGTCATAGATAGCAGGTTGGTACCGCATGGGCCCACGGGTCAGGAATGAACCGCACGCTTCACAGAGATAGGAGGAGCACAGATAACACAGAGAAAGAGGAGATATGGAGTATGTTTGTCATGAAACATAAGGAGATAGGGCAATAATATAGGTTCTGATCTGCAGACACGTTGTTTGTGCAGAAATCCATCCACAGGAAGTGAGCGGGGCAGAAGACAGGACAGGAGGATGAATGACAGATAAACTGTGTGAGAGACAGTGATGGGAATGAGAGATATTTAAAATATTTAGGAGATATTTTGTTTAGGTCGTAGATTCAACATGATGGATAGCCAAATAAGCAAAAAAAGGACATTGAACCAAAAAAACAAAAAACAGAGAGATAGGGCAGTGAGGTTGTGTATCTTTCTCTTTTGTTTTAAATGCCTATTAACCATCGTCTTCCCTTCCAGTCTGCAGCTTTCTTCCTCCTGGGTCAAAACATGATGGTTTGACTGGTTGAAAAAAAACAACCCATAAATAAATGATACATTATCACTCAGTTACACTTTCTAAGATAGCTTAACTTTAACTGTATAGTCAATAGGACCTGTTTTAATTAATATAAAAATCTAAAAAAAAGCATACATTTTTAAAGGAGATAGACAAAAGCACTACATTATGTTCCACTGAATACATCTGATTTTATCATCAAATAAAATGCCTTCTAATGAATAGGTCTCCTGTTTCATGAGGGGAATAGTATTCAGACTCATATGAAGAAAAACAGAATGGTCCCAGCAGAGGAGAGCGCTCAGACACAGTGTTTATATGGACACACAGTCGCAGTGTCTTTGTAGTTATAAATCAGATGAGAGCATGCAATCCAGTTAACCCGTGAATTTCTCTGTGAGGCCAGAGTGAAGAATTTGACCCCTGTTAGCTTTGGTCATAGGATTTGGAAGTAAGTTGAAGGAAAACTGCTTCTTAAGAGCAGAAGTGATGAACACCACACTTGTTGCTGCAGACTGAGCTGTGTGTCTGAGCAACGTGAAGTGTTTATCTTTAAAGTAAACTGAATGTTTATAGACGTGAGAGAAGTAGAATTCTTTCCATGTGTCTTTCTCTCTCTATCTCTGCCTGCCTCTGTGTTGCTTACACTGTGAGGGACTGTGAAGTGAAGGTCTTCGCTCCAGCTTTTTAGGTCATTCCATATGTACTTTACAATCTTTAAGGGGGGATATAGACTACCGTTTGTTATGGTGGAAAGATGAAGAAAAGTCTTGCATTAATCTGATCTAAATCTTACATGTTACTATGATTCAATACACTTAAACCTTGATTGCTGGATTGTGTCTGCAGGGCAATAATAACTGGGCTGACAGCACAATATAAGGCCCTGCACATGGGGAACATTAACAAAGTGACTAATGCTGATTACACAAAACACTTCAGAAGAGAACTTTGTTTACTTTGAATGTGAGTGAATGAGTTATTACTGAGGGTGCAAAGCCATTTAATGGGGTATGCTGCATCCTCTCGCCTCCTGCTATTGGTTACAAGAATTCCCTTGAATCAGCGCCATGCCTCGCAACTGCATGTATCCCAGCTTTGACAAACTGCCCTGCTGCTGATGCACGAACAGTGCAGCAACATGAGAGGCCACAAATGTGATGAAATTCAACACATTTACAGTGTAGTAAAGCACTGTTACAAAGCATGAGAATACTTAATCACTGTTGGCCCATTTCCCAGACAGGCATTAAGCCTACTTCTTGGATAAAGTGCCCCTTAAACCACATGAGCTCAAATTGACTTTTTTTCTGATATGGCCTGTAATAGTATCACATTAAATTGAGCCCAACATGAATGAATGAAGAGTGTTCCTGTAGAAAGAATAGTAACTACAGGGGTAAATGAAGCTCAATTAGACCTGCAACAATACAGAGAACCATTTGACTGGACCATGGAGTGATGAAACTGAACCCACTGCCTCCGGATATTATTATAACATGCTTTGTATTTAAAAAGGATAAAGTTAAAAAAGGAAAGTTATCTTTGACCTCTAATGGTTATACACTTTGATAAACCTGTCTAATAGATTGTTTTATATCATTATGCAGTCCTTACACCAAATCCTCGGGCAGGTAGGGGTAGCAAGTCGTCAATAACTGCTTTAGCTAAATAGCAAAGGTATATTTTAATAGAACTCTAAATTAACTACAACATGATGCTGATGTGTAAAAAGTCGGAATTCAAGCCTCGTCAGGTCTGTCTACAAGATGACAAGCAAACAGCTTTTAGAAAACCTGTTTTGTGAGTATTGAGAGCTATCATATGCAGGGCATTCTCAATAATGGTGTCCATTAAAGTTGAAGCAAAATTTTGAAATTTGGCATCAGAGAAAATGAAGTTTACAGAGAATTAAAAAAGGGCAGTGTAATGTATCATGGTAGGCTACTCAGTCTGTAAACAGTGGAAGCCCACTCAAGCAAGTGCATAACTTTTATGCATTGTCATTTAAAAAAAAAAAAAAAAATCAAATTAAAATTCCATCAAGCTTCAATCATCAAAATGTTAATTAATTACTGTTGCCTTTGCCAGTGTTTAAATTTGTGAGGAACTTTGAGCAACACATAAATAAAGTTGAGCTGAGTTGCAACTGTTGCTCTCTTTATAAACATGCTCCTAATTCCACTTTCCTCTTGATTTAATTCAGTCTTGTCTTGAGCTGTTATGATGCCATCCGGTTTCATTCAGTCAGCACCTACTCTCACCAATGTGGACTCCACAATCAATAAATTACTGCCCCCAAAACAAGTCGTTTCAGATGTGTTTCAGAAAGCCACAAAACACACATTGACTTCTCTTAATGAAAGCGGTTTAATTTGTTCAGAAACAGGCCCCATTAGCTGCAGTTTAATGATGAGAGACTGGGTTTGTGTATATTACCTCACACCCTGAATTTTAAGAGAACAGCTTTTTTAGCTGTTGTAGCAGGGTGGCAGCTGATCTGAAGTTTAAAAAACAGAAAACACTTCATCTTGCTTGCAATAAAGTTGTACGAGTCTCAACACTGTGAAAACATGAGACCGGCTTTGAGTTCCTACAACTTTATGCACACATTTAAGGCCAAGATTTAGGTTGGGACACACAAATAAAGTAGCCTGTGTAATGTTATGGGAAAACTTTCATGTCAAGACTGATTTAACCCCTTTTGTTTTTCACAGTGCAGCTCTTGAAAAGTTTGGGAGGAACCTTACATTTAAGACCAGTGAAGAATGTGAACAACAATGTTAATGCACTTCTTATTTTATTAGGATCCTACAAAAAACAACAAGCAAATAAGAAGATCAAGAACAAAAAATGTGTTGGTAGAACAATAAGTTAAACACAGGAAGAAGATTTGTGTCAAAGAAATCATTTGAAGACACTTGGATACGCAAAGGCACGTGACAAGTTACTGTTAAAGCAATCATGATAAAGGAAATATGTACAATACCAAAGAAACAATGTGCTAGCAATATAATTTTGGCATAATTTACAAGAAAACTAGTATAGATGGCATACCAGCAGCTACATGACACTGTTGATATCTACAAAAAATTATGGATATCAGCACTGCAAAGTTCATTTTTCTGCATTAAAAAAGTAGTTTTGTTAGAAACATTTCTAAAATTAAGAAAAAGATCACCACCACTACTCACAATAAGCCAAGGCTAATGGCCACATACTGGAATCATAATGACAAGAAAAGAAAATTCTCTCTCATTTCTCTTCCTCATCCCTCTCCCTGTACAACTATAAATCATTTGCTTCTTAAACTTGGCTGTGAGAAGAAATTTCAGTTCTGTGGGTCCAAAAAAAGCATACCAGGTGAATATTACTCCCACATGTTGTCCGCTGTGGACGCTTTTTATGCATGTGTCTCCGTCCCAAGTGCACATGACCATTTTTAAAAAGTTGTCATGCGAGGCAGGGAGCATATCAGTGTCGGAATGGAGTGTTTCTAATAAACAGAGCCAGTGAACTCCGTGCTCTTGTTTTTATGAACTGGAATTCTTCAGTGTGAACATGAGTGAGAGCTGAAATTCCTCTCTCAGTCAGGTGCTTGAAAGCACTTCAGTTACAATCCTCTGTGAACGTGTATCACACTGTTTTAAAATGCCATCATTGCATGCATGCATGCACAACACTAGGCTACGTTACTTCACCATTAAAGTCTCATTTCTTGCAATTAGTTGTTTACGAATTGAGGTTGTTGTGATCACATCTGGGAGAAATTCTATAAAGCTGCTCACAGAGCTCTGAGGACGTCTCCTGCAGGGTTTTATTTACATTTCATAGGGCGGCGCTTGGTTAGCTGCATGCGGAGACATCTACTATTGGTTACAGTTTGGCAAACCCTTTCACCAAAGCATACTGAAACACATTCAAACCACAATTATATTTGTTAGGAGGTCCGCTTATAATGAATTATTGCTTATTGTTTCATGTAACTGAAAAGTGAGCAAAAGTGACCATAAAACAGAGATGTCCCTTAGTTTTTAAATCAAAAGTCTGAAAAATAAACTGCATAGATGTATATAACAAAATGCAAAAGTCCATCTGCAACAGGAGTATAAAGCGTAACTGTAACATAGTTAAAAAGATACTTTAAAACCCTTAACCGAAGCTTTAACAAAATATTAGATCTTTAGAGACTTTGCAATAAACACAGAGTGACATGTCGTAGTGTGCTACGCTGCATGGGAAACTGTTAAAATACCTGAATGCAAAATGTATCAGATAGCAGAAAAACACCAACTCCAAACACACCAATAAACTCCAAATTCTGCTGCGATAAGCCACAGCTGATGCTATTATTTTAAGGCTTCAGTGAGGGTTGTCATGGAACATTGAATATCATGCTGGTAGTAAACTGGTTCGTATAAAAGCTTGTGTTGCAATATCAAACTGCATGTTGACTCTATTATCTGCAGACTTTTGCCATCTGTGCATTTCTGGCTTATTAAATGGAATATTCTAGTAAAACGCTGTGCTTGTGATGTGGATATGTGAAAATATGACCCTAACTGATCAAATGTTTGCTCTAGAATTCAATGTAAACTCATTGATTGAGAGATGAGGGCTGTCGGGTTGGGAGTTTGGGTTTTTGGACACGCATCCGTTCCAAGCCTTTTTCTGTCAACATATTTTAATACGCTCAATATACATAACATTGATCAAGACTGTCAGTGTACAAATGCTGATCTTGGATCACTGAAAAACATTAGTCACAGGACTCTCCCAAAGGCACAACCGATCCAAGATCATCATTCCTGCCTGACAGAACCGGATAAATATAGGCTCGGATACTCAGTAGCCCCGTTTTCCCACATTTCAGTTTCCCAGTTATATTTCAGATTAGCCACTCCCCTCTCCATCTCAGACCAGCTCCACCTTTGAGTTGGGGTACACGGCAACAACATCGTAGCCCTCTGGCGGCTGGACGCGTGCCTTAGCGTGAGTCTCACAGTAAAGATTGTCCTCGATGAAGAAGTAGCCTCTCTGTTTGAGGTTGATGCCGCAGTCGTCGCACATGAAGCACTCGGGGTGGTAGAGCTTGTCCCTGGCCTTCACAATGGTGCCACTGGACAGGCAGATGAAGGGAGAGACAGAGAGTTAGATCCATGAAGGCTTCACAGGCACAATGTGTAAGTGCCTGTTCCCCACCATCACAGAATCACACTTTCAATAACATTTTCTGCTTGGGGTTTCACCTCAATGCATCATTTCCATGCTGTGTACACCATTTTTGTCGCTGCTCCTTGGATGTATGCTCATGATGCGGCCTGTTCAATGAATAATGTTTTCCGGATGAATCAGTCTATTTCCAGTCATTTTGACAATTTTTCAATTGATTCCATTTCAGAAAGCAAATTAAATATATTTCCCAGCACATGTCACTTGAAAACAGGTCAGGCTAACTCAAATAAGCCTGTGTTTTGGTAAACTTTCTTTACTGAAGAAGTGACAATAGTGTGATGCTTAAGATGAAATACATTCATTTTGAGCCAAATTAGTTAATTTTGAATATTATCATTTAAAATAATTTACATCTCCTGAATCCAACATCCAGTGTAAGGATGCTGAAAATGTAACATAACTGACAGATTTCAGTTTCTTCTTATTTGTACTCTGGTTGCTGTTTGGATTTTTCCTGTGTGCTTCAAAGCAGGGTGGCAGGGTTCCTGATCCTTACAGCACTATAGGGTTGCACTACTGAGAAGCATGAAAATGCATGATTGTAAAATCATTCAGTGACACAAACACCACCCTAAAAGGAAGACTGCAGGCAGTTTGTAGGGAGGCGCCATCGTCGGGGAGGACAAACAAAGCAGAACACTGTAAAAGGAAGTCAGTGATGATAAATAGCTCACGACTGAGTCACTGTTGTTTATTGAACGCTCCATTATCAATGCAAATCACACTTATCATGCTTTATGATGGCAATAACCATGCATGTATTCATCTTATGTCATATTTCACTCTCACACCTGGCCACTGAATAGTTCATGCTCATTCTGCTGGCCTGCTGCTGATCAACACTGGTTTTTTCATTCAGTCTCACAGTGACGACACTTCACGGGCGTTGTTCATTCACTGTTCCCAATAAGATTTTCCTTTCTGGACTGGGGATTCAGGCCAGTGTCCATTCACTCATAAGCCCGCTTCTTTTTTTAACTGCCTTTCCCATTTAACCACACGACTTGCTGGGTAAACTCTTGACACAGTGCCCTACACTTGTTTCAAAAGCTGTAAAATGCTCCCGGGTCATAACAGCCTTATTGTGCCCTGCAAGCTCCCACAATGCCCTCTTGTTAACAGGTAAAGTAAGCTGATGACTTCACTGCTTACCTGCAGCTGCTTTTACAGAGGGGGGATTACCGGTGCATGTGGCTACACTTGCAGAAAGGTGCCTGTGCATGTGCTCAATGTTGAGTGTAGGTTTGTGTGTATGTGCCTGTGCATGGGAAAGGGTGCGGAGGATGGTTTAATCATTAAAATGATGAATGGGAATAGTTTATCCTGGATACTTATGAAAGGCCTGTGGGTGCATGTAGACCTGCACGAGTTAACCTCTTTGTTTCACTCACCTCACGCAGTTCAACGTTTAAACTTTATGACCAAAGGCGGAGTGATAAAACCAGGCAGAGACATATCATTTCCAGATGGCGATTAAAATAGTTTTAACAGCAAATCTGATGATAAATCATTCATATTTTTATGCATTTATTTAAGGCATCTTCAGTAGTCTGTAATTTTGGACCTCAGTGACTATAATTTTCAAACCATCGAGTTTAATGCTGTGATATGTAATACCTATAATTAAAAAAATAAACCAAACATTCGTGAAGCCTTTATAAAATAATAATTTGGAATGTTTTGAGTGGTTCTTCATTACACTACAAGACCCAGAAGATGAAAACATAGTTCTTAAAATACAAGACACAATCACATAGTTATTGTGCCTGACCTGTTCTATACTTACACAATGCCATTACAGCAGCGTGTGCACTGGGGCAGCTTCTGGAGCCCGGACATCGGGCTGGGGATGGGGCTTCCCAGTTTGGGGATTGGAGACCTGATGGGAGACTTTAAGTTCCTCATTCTGTCTGTTGGAGACACACCTTAAGAGATAGAAAATAAGAAAAGAACAGAATAAATACAGGATCTTTGGAAATGGCACCATGAACCATTCAGAGGACATATTTTACAAATATCCATGATATGCACGTAAAAAAGAATTCCAGTCGCTGACATAATATCAACATTTCCAATGTGGGCCTCTGGTAACCCAGGTTGCCATGTGTATTCTGTATATTTATGTGTGTGTGTGTCAGTATGTGTTCTGGGGCCACCAGATTCCAGGTAGTGCCTATCTGGTAGTTCCAGGAAAGAGTCAAACAGGGTCATGAGAATATTTGTCTTTGCACCGGCAGGAAATTCCCTTTGAGTTCCAGGTTATAAGACGAGAGCAGGACAGTATCTACAAACACCCTAGCAGCCACACAGAACATCCCAGCAACCACCTGGTCCACATGGACGCAGGTATTTGGAAAGAAGACACTTTTTTATGCCTTTTGACCTTTTAGTCATGTCGGTAGTAAAGGAGGTGTGAAGTCTCCTGTCACCACCAAAGTCACCATCTAGCAACAACATATAACACAGGAAATGATGGCTATAACTATATGCATAAACACTCCACCAACCACAGAGCGATCCTTTACAAATTTCACCCACTTCAGCTGCTCTTTTCCTTCACTGAAACTAGATTTGTTGTACCATCATCTCAAGTGGTGTTGGATTTCCTGCCAGAGGTCGTCGCATGGTTAGTTTTAGTGTTTCTGTAAGTTATGACCACATTTCTCACTAGCTTGTTGCTTGGTTTCACAAACAGGATGTTGCCACTTGTCCACTTCCTCGGCCTCTCCATCACAATTGTCTTAGTGTGAATAACTTTAAGAGATTTATGCTTTTACTGTCAGATATCATGAAATAAAACCCATTGGCAGTCAATGTCCAAAGAAGAGATCAAAATATGGCAGGCCATCAGTCTTCATGGTGGTCTCAAAATGAATGTGATAATGTTTTATGATGTGAAATGTCTGTGTAAAGTCATAAAACAGCACTCAATAACCTCTTTGCTTTCCATTGAGAACAGTTAGTCTATTTCTTTGCTCTTCTCTCATACGCCCTCCCTTCTATGTGACCTCTGTTTCTCTTCCTCTGTGCTCCATTCAGTAGTCTGAAGTGGCATTTCCTAGCAGAGATTCATCAGTCAACCTGGTTAGACAACCTGCAGGAAACCATCCCATGTTACAGAGTCAATCTTTGACCATCACACCGATATGCTACAATCACACCGTATCTGTAAAGACATTCATCTGATCGTGGTTTGGGGTAGACGAATGGTTTGGGTTCGACCCGAAACTTCTTTGGTGCCAAAGCCTATTAAAGAAGTTCCTGCAAATGTGCTTGTTTAGCATATGGATAAAAGATAACCACTACCTCTATTCCAGAAAAGTTGGGATGCAGTGTAAAACATGAATTTGACAGAATGCATCTAAATTCAGAATCCAGAGTATGTTTTTCAACCAGTTCTAGCAGAATTAATCCTAAATGAGATAAAAAAATTTTTTTTTTTTAACATTTTGGATGTAATGTCCTATTTTTATTAAATCAAATTTGCATGTTAATATAAAGCTACAGATCCACAAACATAGACTTTAATTGGACAGAAGAAGAGATTAATGCTGGTAATTCTGTTGGTATACGTTTTGCTGCCTTCCCACGGAGAGCCCCTTTTTATTAAGAGCAATCAAATCCAATCATCAAGCATTTAGTTATGCCTGACTGGAATGCATGAAAGGGGCATACTTAATACTGGGTATCTGGAGCCGCTCCAGTAGTTATAAGCTAACCACTGGAGCAGGGTAAATCAGTGTGTTACAGCTATGAAGTTTACTGTATGACTTTCCTTCACTGATGACGTGCCAGCTGAGGCTACTGAGGCCAGCAGGCCACCTATCAGTGCCACTAACCACAGTCTTATTACCTGGCACCTGACTCAAAGCACTTTCCATCCCTCAGCAACAGTTAGCCCCTGACTGCTCCATGGTGCGTTTAAGTGCTGACATTAGCTGGGCATGTTATTCCTTGGATTAATGTCTCTATTAGCCAATGATACACACTAATGGAAAAGGTTTATGTGTCTCGTGACTTTCTCACAAAGGGGAAGGTTGACTAATAAAAGTCCAGTCAGGAATAGATACAAAAAGCTGAATGAATGAGTGCTTGTTTAGTCTTGCTTCTACATTTTTAAACAGCCAGACTACTTAGTCTCTGTATATTTTTTCGCCACAGTGACAAGTCGGCAGATTACAACATATATCTCACCCCACGCTACAGTCATGCCACAATGTGTGTCCCGCACTGT